>PVIU01012968.1:0-57816 GCA_004026605.1 Ondatra zibethicus | reverse complement strand
ACGCTACGACTGGCTTAGTGACAGATGCTGATTCCAAATATCTATAACTACAGAGAGCTTCATGGCAGTGCTCAGGGAAGGAAGTATTTAAGCACATCCAGACTTGGTACTATGACTCAGCTAAACCCTTGCACACATGCGCACTTACATCTACTATGACTCAGCTAAGCCCTTGCGTGCATGCGTGAACCCATCTGTGCATGACATAGTCACGCCAACCCCCTGTGCACATGCGCTAGGCAGCTTTTAAAAAGCTGGACACACCATCTTTCTCTCTCTCTCTCTGCACACCGATTCCCCCAGGCCTGTACACGCCCCCTCTAATAAACTCCTCAGCCAGTTTGTTGCATGTTCCGTGTTTCCTTCTCACTCGTGCCAGGTAATTTCAGTATAGACAAAAGCACTTTAAGGGATCACTATTTAATTTCAGTAGTGGTCTTACATTTTTTGACTTGGTATTTTACACACCTACACACAAACACACTCAGCTCTACACATACATACACACCCCCCTTTGGTATCTAGGGTTATGAGTATCATTTATTTCCAGGGTTCAGAACTCCAGTTTTACATTGGAAGTTAAAGAAAAATCTGAATTCTGAATACTGTGTATATGGTACATTGAGAAAGCCAAGGCTACTTGCCAAGGCCATGGAGCAAGCGGCTTCATCCATCACCAGTGTGGATGTCAGGAGGGCCTGACTGCTAGGGTGCAAGGTGTGTGGGGTATGGGAAGCAAAAGGAGCCTGCCATGCTCTTCCTCAACCCTGCTGTATGTGGCCTTTCCTAGGTAGAGGGGGGAAAAACGTTTTTTTAATGGCTTGTTGTCAGGGACCAGCTTTGACAAAAATACCTCTCTCCAGGGTAGAGGTGTGGGAATTTAGAAATATAGTAAAGAATATGAAAACACAAATGAAAATAATAAAATGGAGAAACATAGGCTAGTATTAGGAGGGAGTTCCATTGAGTACTGAAAATTTACCTACATTTAATTTCCAACTGCTTAAAATATTCCTGATCCCAAAAGGTAGAGGTAAACTCCAACTCCCTGACTTTTGGTCAGTGTGGAAATATGTTCGGGTCTCCACAGTTTATTTAAGATGAGACATAATCTTATGTAGCCCAGGCGGGCCTCCAATTCACTGCATGGCCAAGGATGACCCTGAACTTCTGCCTCAATTTCCTGAGTTCTGGCATTACAGACATATGTCACCATGCCCAGTTCATGCAGAGCTGGGGCTCAAACCCAAGGCTTCTTGCATATTAGAGATATGGGAATATTGGGGTGTCTTTGAGAGTAAAACCTTCTTCCTTGGGGAGCTAGGGTCCTGGAAACTTAGTAGCCACCAAAGCTTCCTTGAGCCAGGCCTGGGCTTTGGGGTTCTTCTCTCTCAAATCAGAAGAATGGAATCCACAGACTGGGTGAGTTTTACTGAAGGTTTTTTTTTTTTTTTTTTTTTTTAATAGATTCTTAGGTAGGAGTTTAAGAAAAAGAGACGGCTGGCTGGGCAGTGGTGGTGCACAGCTTTAATTCCAGCACTTGGGCAGCAGAGGCAGGGGAATCCCTGTGAGTTTGAGGCCACCCTGGTCTACAAGAGCTAGTTCCAGACAGCTAGGATTGTTACACAGGGAAACCCTGTCTCAAAAAACTGAAAAAAAAAAAAAAAGGAGAGACAGGGGGCTAGCTAGAGAAATGTCTCAGAGGTCAAGAGCATTGGCTGCTCCATTAAGAAAACCCAAGTTTGTTTCCCAGTACCCACATAGAGGCTCACAACCATATACCTCTAGTCCCAAGGGATCCACTGCTCCTTTTAATCTTTGCAGGCACCAGACACAAATATGGTGCACCTCCATATATGTAGGTATTACAAATGATCTGTCCTGTCCCTTTAAGAGACAAGCCCTGCCACACTCCCTTCCCCTACCTCCACTGAGGCAGGTAGACCTTCCTTCCTGCTTGCAGCCTGAGTCTCTTCCTTTTCCATCTCCCTCTCAAAGAGGCAGCTTCTTCCTCTCCCCACTTCTCCCCTTCCCCCTTTCCTTCTCTCTCTCTCTCTCTCTCTCTCTCTCTCTCTGCTTTTCTGCTCTTCTTCCCTTTTTCCTTTCCCCTCCATAACCCACTAAATAAATATCCAACCTCACTCTGCATGGCATGCCTATCTGCCTGTCTCTCCACTGCCTTGTGGCTCCCTGACCTGTACCAGCCGCCTTCGGAGACCTGTGTTGTGGTCTCATGGTGTGCCTGTCTGTCTGTTGCAGCCACTCGGGGAACTGTGCTGTTCCTGCCTGGGACTGGCTGCTCTCAGGACCCACTGTTTGCTGCCTGCTGTGGGACCTGCAGTGTTTCTGCTGCTGCAGCCGCTGGGGATCCGTAGCATTTTACTTTTACCATTACATGTATAACACTCATCTACATAAAGAAAATATGAAAGAGAGAGACCCATGCTATGTGAGTTAGGCACAGAGGTCAAGCAGCCACATAGTATGGAGGGGAGTTTCTGGGAAAGAACAAGGAAGCCCAGAAAGGCAAAGAAATATTCTTGGCTCCAGCCAGCGTCTGAAAGACAAGACAGCAGAAAATCCATAGGGTAAGAACTCAGAAAGGTGGGCAGATCCAATAGCACCTCAGGCAACTCCCCCTAGACTGTACCAGGGGCAGGAATTCTGGGAAGGAAAAGCATATCATCTCATTAAAGGGATAATTATTCCTCCAATCTCTTCAACACACTTAAGGTGAACCTACCTTCTTAGGGAGGTCCCTTAGCTAGGACATTAACCTGCCTAACTGGAATATGGGACACAGAGTTCACTCTTTTGACCAGAGGGAAACAATTTCTTAATGGGCTCTTGTTGTGACTATAATAGTAAAGAAGCATTTACCAATTGAGCTACATCTCCACCCTGTTTCTATTGTTCTTCTGTTTTGTTTTTGAGACAGAGACTCCTGTAGCACAGACTGGCCGCTAACTCATTACATAGCTGAAGATGGATTTCTAACTCTAGACTGCTCCTGCCTTGACTCTCAAGTGTTGGGATCACAGTTGTGCTCGACCACTTGGGGCTGTGATCAGAACTTTGTTATTTATTTTTGAGACTGTCTAGGATTAGAGGTGTGCACCACCATACTCATCTTGCTCATTTATTTGTTTGTTTGTTTGCTTATTGTGTGCATAAATATCCATGCAGGATGCAGAGGTCAGAGGCCAAATTGTGGAGTCTGTTCTCTCCTTCCACTTTTATGTGGGTTTCTGAGACTAAACTCAGGTCACCAGGTCTGTGCTGCAAGTGCTTTTCCAGGCTGAGCCATCTCACCTCCCAACTGGAACTTTAGGAAAGCAAACCTTCTCTTTTATTTCTTTAACCATGGCATCATGTCCCCACTGACAATTCTTATTTTACATTTTCACCACTGGATGTTGAAGGAGTGTGTGTCTATATAGATATTTAGTCATGTCAGGTGTGCTGATGTGTAAGCATGATAAGGCTACTCCAGAAGGTGGACCTCTGGGATGGCTACTCTGCTGTCCAGGGTGCTGACATCTGAGATGCAGGCAAACAGTGAATCAGAGGCTGGAGATGTGGCTCAGCTGGTAGAGTGCTTGCCTACCATGCATGAGTCCCTGGGTTCAATTCCCCAGCACCCTATAACCCAGGCATGGTATCCTACACCTCTAATCTCAGTTCTCAGGATGTAGAGGCAGGAGGATGAGGAGTTCAAGATCATAATGCTTATTGTACATCAAAGAGCCCGTAAGGAGGAGGCAGACACCTTTCCCTGAGGCCTTGACCTGTTAAAACTCCACACATTGCACACATATCATACTGCACAAACACCACACTGCACACACAACATACTCTGCACACATACCACATTCTGCACACACCATACCCTGCACACACACCACACTCTGCACACACACCACACTCTGCACACACCACACTAGCATATACCACGCTCTGCACACACCACATTCTGCACACACAGCACCCTCTGTGTTGTAGGGAGCGAGCGGGCTGTGTCCCGCCTCCCGGCTAGCTTAGCCCCGAAATAACCACACAGAAATCGTATTAATTAAAATTACTGTCTGGCCCATTATATCTAGCCTCCTCTTGGCCAATTCTCACATCTTAATCTAACCCATTTCTATTAATCTGTGTTTACTATGAGGTCATGGCTTACCGGGAAAGATTCAGCATGTCTGACTCTGGCGACTCCATGGTGGTTCTCTCTCTGCCTGCTTTCTTTCTCCCAGAATTCAGTTCTGTCCTCCCTGCCTATCTAAGTTTTGCCCTATCAAAAGGCCAAGGCAGTTTCTTTATTTAACCAATGAAAGCAACACAAATACAAATACTCCTACATCAACTCTGCACATACCACACTCTGCAAACACACCACACTCTGCACACACCACACTCTGCACATATACCACACTCTGTACATACACCACACTCTGCACCCACACCACACTCTGCACACACACCACACTCTGCACACACACCACACATTCCCCACTCGCATTTTGGTTCTTGTGCTCTTTTTTTTCTCCTTCCTTCTTTTTTTTTTTTTTTTTGAGACAGGGTTTCACTATGTAGCCCTGGCTGTCCTGTGGTGTGGGAGGTCCTTATGTCTATGTGTTGCTTTTATTGGTTAATGAATGAAGAACTGCTTTGAGCCTATGGCAAGGGCAGAACAGAACTAGGTAGAAAAAGCTAGGCTGTATGCTGGGAGAAAGAGGTCAGAGTCAGAGAGAAGCCATGGATCCTCTGCCTGAGATAGACACTGGGAACGTTACCTGGAAAGCCACAGCCACGTGGCGATATACAGATTAATAGAAATGGGTTAAATTAATGTAAGAGTTAGCCAATAAGAAGCTAGAGTGAATGGGCCAAGCAGTGATTTAATTAATACGGTTTCTGTGTGATTATTTCAGGTCTAAGCAGCCGGGTGGCTGGGAACCTACAAGCGGCTCTCTTCTCCAACAGTCCTGGAACTCACTGTGTAAACCAAGCTGGTCTTGAACTCACAGAGATCCTCCTTTCACGTGCTGGGTTTAAAGATGTGTGTCACTACGCCTGGCTTGATGTACGTTTTCATGTCACTCCCTCCTTTGCCACACCACGGCAGCAGCCCCAGTTTCAACCTCCTGCTCCAGGAAGCCCTGCAGATTTGCTTTCAGTAGTGTTGCAGCAGCTCTGTCTTTAGGAACAACAAGCTCATGTAACTCCTGGGAGCTTGTGCGGTTCAGGACTGCTATTCTCCACTCCCCAGGTGCGTTTTACAAGGGCTAAAGCCGGCTTATTCCTGCTCCAAGGCCATACTGCCCTCCCCCTGCTCCCACCCTGTGTGCAGCTCAGGTTCACCGTCCATTTCTCTGAAACCGAATTCCTTAAAGAATGACAGGGCAGGCTTCTCCAGGTCAGCCAGCCGCTGCCCCTTCACGTAGAAATTCAAACAGCCACTCAGCTATTCGAAAGAAAATGACTCTGGAGGTTGAGACAGGAGGATTGTGAATTTTAGGCAAGTATGGGCTACATAATGAGACCCTGTCTCAACCCTTCTTCACCTTAGAAAGGAAGATAGGGATCTAGGCTTTCAGGATCAACCACTAAATGAAAATACAAAGAATAACTTTATATATATATATATATTGAGCCAGGCATGGTGAGACACTCCCTTAATCCCAGCATTTCAGAAACAGAAACAGGTAGATTGCTGTGAGTTTGAGGCCAACCTGATCTACATAGTGAGTCTCAGAAATAGGTTGAATTAGTTTTATTTATGTATACGGGTGAGTGCCTACATATATGTACATGTACCTGATGTGTGTGCCTGGTGCCTGAAGATCTGGAGATAGCCATGTTCTGCTAAGATGTAGGTACTGGGAACTGAATTCTAGTCCTCTACAGCTCTAATCCCCCACCCAACTTTTTTTTTCAGACAGGGTGTCACTATGTAGCCCAGGCAGACTTTGAACTTGAAACCCTCCTGCCTTTGCCTCAGAGTGTTATGATGAGTCTGTTCATGTTCAGTTCAGACACACTGTTCCAATGTTTGAAAAATTTTTGTGTGGGTGTGTCCCCATGTGGAGGCCACAGTGCGGAGGTAGGAGCTCCATTGTTACTGCTGTGTGCTCTAGGCTAGCTGGCTTAGGAGCATCCCCAAGATTCTTCTGCCACTCCTCCCATCCCATAGTCAGAATGCTGGGACTACATAGACCACTGCCTTATCCAGCTTTTGCTCTGCCTTTGAGGATGGAACTCAAGTAGTCAGGCTTGTGCAGTGGGCGCTTTTATCTGCTGAGCCACCTTCCTTGCCTGCCCCAAAATCTTCAACCTATGATTGGCTGAGTTCCCTTGTGTAAAAATCAGTGGGTAGGAAGGTCCACTGTATTCTCTGTGACACAACTTCTGGAGAGTGTGTGTTGGAGGAAGGCTGCTTGTTTGTTTCCTGGCCGTCCAGCAGGACCTGAAATAATCACACAGAAACTGTATTATTTGAAACACTGCTTGGCTCATTAGCTCTAGATTCTTATTGGCTAACTCTTACATCTTAATTTAACCCATTTCTAGTAATCTGTGTATTACTATGTGGCTGTGGCTTACTGGGTAAAGTTCCCAGCATCAGTCTTCAGTGGGGCTACATGGCTTCTCCCTGACTCTGCCTTCTCTCTCCCAGCATTCAGTTTAGTTTTCTCTGCCTAGCTAAGTTCTGCCTTGCTATTGGTCCAAAGCAGTTTCTTTATTAATCAATGGTATTCACAGCATACAGAGGGGAATCCCATATCAAGCGTGGGTCTGTCCCCTACCTCAGCACTCTGACATCTCCCCAGAGCTGATCCCAACAGCAGCTGGGCCAATGAGCCTATCATGGCTAGCCCCCAAAGGCATTGCAACCTGCAACCCTCTGTTACCAACACTGAGGCCCAGCCTGGAGGAGGGTGACCTCGGTGGCTTGGTGGGGGTGGAGAACCCTAGGCACAGGACCAGCAGCCAGGAACTTGGCAGGTGCTCTGTTACTATATGTGTGGTGGTTTGAAAGAAAATGGCCCCGTAGGCTCATAGGAGATGTGGTCTTGTTGGAGTAGGTGTGGCCTTGTTGGAGGAATTGTGACAGTAGGGGATGGGCTTTGAACTCTCAATTGCTCAAGCCAGATCTAGTGGGGGCATTCACTTCCTGCTGCCTGCTGTTGACTGGTGTAACTGGAGGGTTTTCCTCTTGCTTGCCAGTTCTTGAATAACCACTCCAAGGCTTAATATTAATTACAAACGGTTTGACCTATTAGTTCAAGCTTACTATTAACTAGCTCTTACACTTAAATTAACCCATTTCTATTATTCTATATTTTACCATGAGGCTCGTGCTTTGTTATCTCACATCTTGCTTCCCTGGTGGCTGCTGGCATCTCCCCAACTCCGCCTTCTTTCTCCCTTTATTTTTATTTGGATTACCCGCCTGGCTTTATTCTGCCTGGCTATTGGCCAAATCAGCTTCTTTATTAACCAATGATAATAAAACATATTCACAGCATACAGAGGGGAAACCCACATCAAGCTTGTTTTTTATTTTTTACTCTTTGACTCTTACTCCTTTGCCTCTTCTGTTCTTTGTGGGGGGCACCACCTACCTCCCAAATAAATACACACAGAGGCTTATTATTACTTATGAATGCCCGACCTTAGCTTGGCTTATTTCTAGTTAGTTTTCTTAAATTATCCCTTCTGCTTTTTGCCTCTGGGCTTTTATTCTATATACCTTTCTTTACTTCTTACTCCGTGGCTGGCTGTGTAGCTGGGTGGCTGACCCCTTGAGTCCTCCTCTCCTCATTTTCTTGCACCTTGATCTTTCCTCCCAGATTTCTCCTTATTTATTCTCTCTGCCTGCCAGCCCCACCTATCCTCTCTCCTTCCTAGTACCTGGCTGTTCAGCTCTTTATTAGAACAATCAGGAGTTTTCAACAGGCAAAGTAACACAGCTTCAGAGAGATAAGCAAATACAGCAAAAAGCAATGTGACACATCTTTGCATCATTAAACAAATATTCCACAGCATAAACAAATGTAACACATCTTAAAATAATTTTCTACAACAGCTGCCTATGGATCAAGATGTGGAACTCTCGGCTCCTTCTCCAGCACCATGCTTCTGGCCATGACGATAATGGACTAAACCTCTGAACTGTAAGCCAGGCCCAGTTAAATGTTTATCTTCATAAGATAAACCACCATGCTGTGGTCATGGTGTCTCTTCACAGCAATAGAAACCCTAACTAAGACAACATGGATCTTCACTGATGAAGCAGAAATTTAAAGATAAAATTATTAAGAATTTGAAAATGCAGCCAGGCATGGTGTAAGCATTGCAGCTCAGATGGAAAGGGATCCTGGTGGTCGGGAGCCTAGGAGTACCAGAAAGTTACCCTAAGTTTAGCAACTTATAGCCCTGCTCCAGGGAACAGTGGTTTCCCCAATGTAACAACTCTGCTCCTGCAGGGGAGGGTTTTCCCCAGCCAAGTTGTTACAGTTCTGCTCAAGTCCTGGGAGTGTAACAACTGTCCTCAGCTAGGGAAAGGTTTTCCCACTGAAAGTTATAAAGTTCTGCTCTGCCCTTCTCTTCTCTGATCCAACTCTGGTGAAAAGTTGTTATTTTCTCTGCTCCGCTCAGGCGAAGGTTGTCACCTAAACCTCATTCCAAAGATTTATTAGGAGAAAAGAATCCAGGAGGGCTGTCTCTGCCATGGTGGAAAAAGGCAACAGCAAACTGAATAGGCACAGTGCTTCTTAGGGGCGGAGGTTTTCTAGGGTGAAGATTTTCAGGATGGGAATTGGTCAAATTTCAATCCCTGAGCTTGGACAAGCTCAGAGAGTGACTAGATTTCGTGCTCAGGGATTGGTTGGTTTTTTATATTGAGTTGGTCAGGGGCAGAGTATGTTTTTTTGGCTCTGGTTTCAGGACCAAAGTGTGTTTCTTTCACTGGCTCTGGTTTCTTGGTGAAGGTGTGTTTCTTTGGCTGGCTCTGGTTTCATGGCGAAGGTGTGTTTCTTTGGCTGGCTCTGGTTTCCCGGCTAGGATGTGTTTCTTTCATTGGCTCTGGTTTCAGTGTCAGGGTATGTTTCTTTTGCTGGCTCTGGTTTCTGGGCCAGGGTGTATTTCTTTGGCTGGCCCCTTTACCCTACACGTGGCAGTACGTGATTGTTACTCCAGAACTCTGTAAACAGAGGCAGGATGATTACTGCAAGTTCAAGGTCAGCCTGGGTTACATAGAAAGACCTTTTTTAAAAAACCAAAAGCTGGTTGATAGATGGCATGATTAACATTCAGGGAACCCTGGGCTCAACCATAGTACTTTATAAACTGGGTACCACAGCAATGCCTGTAGTCTCTTGGGAGGAGGGAGCAGGAGGATCAGGAGATCAAGACCAGCCTTGACAATGTAAGATTCTGCTACAACCAACCAAATAAATACACAAACCACCATCAGCACCATCAGTATCATCAGCCAATGCCACAGCCAGGATAGCTGAGACTGGCGGGGTGGGGGTGGGGTGGGGTGTGTGTGTGTGGTGGTGCCAGGATTGAGACATGGAGGCTTCTTTTCAAGTGGAAGAACAGCAACCTTTATTTTGCCTCAGTTAAAGCCTTTTATACCTCTACTGCTTCTGTAGAAAAACCACTGGCCAGAAAGAACACAAACATCCTTCTCAGTTACAGACCACAAGGAAGTTCCGCTGTTGGTCAGGGGGAATGAGGGCAGCTAGATCACAACAAACCAACACCAGCACCACCAACACCATCAGCTGCTGTGAGACAATGGTCTTTTATCCTGTCACTTGCATTATTTTTAATAGAATGCTGATTGGCCAGTAGCCAGGCAGGAAGTATATGCGAAGCGACCAAGCAGGAAGTAGATGAGAACAGAATTCTGGGAAGAGGAAAGTCTCAGTCTGAAGTCATCACCCAGACAGAGAGGAAGCAAGATGAGAATGCCTCACTGATGAATGGTACCAAGCCACATGGCTAACACAGACAAGAATAATGGGTTAATGTAAGATGTAAGAATTAGTTAATAAGAAGCCTGAGCTAATAGACCAACCAGTTAATAGTTAATGTAGACCTCTGTGTGTTTCTTTGGGATTGAATGGCTGCGGGAACTGGTGGGACAGAAATCTCTGTCAACAATCAGCACCACCAGCACCAGCACCACCAGCACCACCAGCAGCATCAATAGTATCAGATCATCAGCAAAAAGTTGAAGCTCCTGACTACAGAGCATTCACCACAAGCATGCTTCCTTGTGTCACCAAGTGGGCTGCATGCCCCTAAAAATTGTGTGGGATCTACTTATCTAATATTCCAGGCACGTTCTACACATGAGGAAGAGTCTGAGAAATATGAGGCCTGCCCAAGACGGCTAGCCCTGAACGGGCAGATTAGGGATTTAATCCAGCAGTCTGCCAAAATTGGAATTCCTATCCTGCCTTCAGATGGGGGCTCTTGGTAGAATATTTTCAGGACAGGCAGAAACTGGACTGGACAGCCAAGTATTTATAGTTCCTGAGAGTAAACTGGCCTGAAGACACATCCCTGTGCACCATCCCACTCGACTGTGCTTTCCCAGAGCAAAGTGTCTACTAGTTTAGGGACTGTGTAAGTGTGTCAGCTGGGATAGGAGGAGCTGGTTTGGGGCGGTTCCTCTCCCCAGATGTTGTCTAATTAACTTAGGGAACTCCAAGTCCTTCCTGGGATTTGAGACCCTGGTCAATCATGTTAAGGAAGGACTTAGCGAGTAGCTCTGTGTGTCAGCCAGACCTGGGGTAACCTTCTAGAACTTTACTTGAATTCTTTCCAGTGTCCACATTTGTTAGCTTCTTAGTTTACTTTGCTGAAAGTAGAGAGCCTCAGCTGGGCGGTGGTGGTGCACAGCCTTAATCCCAGCACTCAGGAGGCAGAGGCAGGTGGGTCTCTGTGAGTTCGAGGCCAGCCTGGGCTACAAGAGCTAGTTCCAGGACAGGCTCCAAAGTTACAGAGAAACCCCACGGTCTCGAAAGGATAACCGACTCCCTCACTCTTCCCATCTCGGGTCACAGCAGTTGCCACTATAAACATAATTAGAAAGTAAAGCCAAGGGCTGGGGACAAAGCTCAGGTGCTGGCAGGACTGTCTGGGTTCGATTCCCAGTACTACATAGGCTGGGTGTGCATATGGTGGCCCACGCTTGTAATCCCAGCATTCAGGAGGTGGAGGCAGGGGAATCAGGTGTTCAAAGTCACAGTGGCTACTTAACAAGTTCAAGGCCATCTCTGGCTACTTATCAAGTTGGTGGCTAGCCTCAGGTACTTGAGGTCCTGCCTCAAGACAAAACCAAAATCAAAACACAAAGTAGCACCAACACATAGACACAGAAGCATATGTGCCTCTGTGTGCGTGTGCCTGTGTGTGGTGTGCCTCTGTGTGTGTATGTGTATATAGGTGCCTGTGTATGAGTGTGCGTGCCTGTGTTTATATGTACACACACTTGTGTGTGTCCTTGTGTGCCTCTGTCTTTGCTTCTGTGTGTGTGCCTGTGTGTATATGTATGTGACTATGTGTGTGCCTCTGTGTGTGTGTGTGTGTGTGTGTGTGTGTGTGAATGACAGCCTTCCATGGATTCTATGGTATCCCTCTGACATCCCCATTACTGGCCTTGTGACTTTGGGGAACTTCCACCAGGCCTTAATCTTATTTCTCTTTTCTGACAGGAAGCCTGTAGGCTACAGTGCCTCTTGTGGGACAGTCAAAACGTGTTAGGTCTAAGATGGCTACCAGGGTACCTACCAGACAACTCGTCACTTCATTCTAATTCTCTTATATACTTAATGACACGCTCTCCAATGCCAAGACAGTTGACATGTTGATGACGAGAAGACCCACAGAAGCAAGCAGATACAGTGCTTGGATCCAGGGACTCTTCACTGATTCCAGGAAAAGGCATGCCTGTTCTCTTTTATGAGCAACGCCCCTCACTCCATTTCTTTCTTTGTGCATCTTTGATCTACTCCCATGTCCCCAGTGTGCTGAACAGCTGAGCTGCGTGCCTGCGCCCCCCCCCCCCCGCCTCTCCTACTCTTGGCATAGTAAGCCTTCACTACTCGCTTGGAGCTTGGTAGGCATCATTGTTTGTTTAATTCTGAGAGAGAAAAAAGACCTGGTTTGGCCAAAAATGGATAACACTGCTGCTTGGAAAACACTTGACGTTTTGCCATGTGCTCTTGCAGGCAGGGACGAGCCACCAGTGGTGAGCTCTGCATGCTCTGGACTTAGCCCTGCTTCCCAGTGTGCTGAAGTGCTTTGTGCGACTGTCCTAAGCATCACAACAATTTAGGACAAGGAAAGGGACTGCAACACAGAAACAAGCACCTGCAGCTGAGCAAGCTAAGACCCCGTGAGAGTGCCTTTCCCTGCCGAGCCCCTGCCCGTCCAGCTACTTTCCCAGTACTTCCCTAGGACACTCAGGCTGATCTGAAACTCACTAACCATGTAGCCAAGGTTACCCTGAACTCCTGACCTCCACCCTCTGAGTGCTGGGATAACAGCTATGCTATGCCACACTCCATTTAGACTTAAGTTTTCAATGAGGATGCTGCTGCCCAGTGTTCAGTCTAGATCTTCATTCATCATTTATTTATTTATTTATTTATTTATTTATTTATTTATTTATTTATTTATTTATTTATTTATTTGGTGTTTTTCAATACAGGGTTTCTCTGTGTTTTTGGAGTCTGTCCTGGAATAGCTCTTGTAGGCCAGGCTGGCCTCAAACTCACAGGTCTGCCTGCCTCTGCCTCCCAAGTGCTAGGATTAAGGTGTTCGCCACCATCACCTGGCTCATTCTAGGTCTTTTAAAGGGAGTCTGGCTGACACTGCTGAGATTTGTTTCTTGTAAGGCTACTATCATTTTTTTTGTTTGTTTATGTTTTTGAGATAGAATTTCTTTGTGTAGCCCTGGAACTAGCTCTGTATACTAGGCTGGACTCGAACTCACAGAGATCCACCTACCTCTGCCTCCCGAGTGCAGGGATTAAAGGTGTGTACCACCATGCCTGGCTTAAACATTTTTTAAAAAAATTTATGTGTATCAGTGCTTTGTCTGCATGCATAGCTATGACGTGAATATAGTGCCCATGGAGGCCAGAAGAAGGTCCCCTGGAACTAGAGTTACATTGTTTGCCAGTTACCATATGGGTACTGGGAATTAGATCCAGGTCCTTTGGAAGAGCAGCCAGTGCTCTTATCTGCTAAGTCACCTCTCCAACCCATCTATTTTCTATTTTTAATTATGTGTATGCTTGTGTGTCTTTATGTGTGTATGTTCTCACGTGTGTAGATGCCTGTGGAGTCCAGAAGAGAGCATTGAATCCCAAGAAGCTGTAGGTTCTTAGCTCCCAACTTGAGTGCTGGGAACTGAATTTGGGTCCTCTGTAAGAGCAGCAAACACTTTTAACCTCTTAGCCATCTCTCCAGCTTTTGTTTTCTCCCTATCTTTTTCTTGAGAACCAGAGACGGTTGTGAACGGATACTGCAATGGTGTGATATAAAAGATGCTGAGAAATTCCCAAAATGAGGATCCAGTTCTGGACCTCTTCCAGGTCCATTGAGGATACCCTAGGGCTTGTCCTTGGGGAAGATGGAGGAAAGGTGTAATATGATGACTTAATTGACTTGATTTTGTTCTAGAGAAAGTATCAACTTATACGGAAGAGTTTATTGACCCTCCTTTGAGTTAAAATCCTATTTGATGAAGCTTGGCAAGGGATACACATCCATTTAATCCCAGTACTTGGGAAGGCAGTGGCGGGAGGATCACCGTGAGCCGAGGTCAGCCTACAAAGCAAGTTCCAGGCCAGTCAAGACTACACAGTGAGTGTCTGCCTCAAGAAACAAAAACAAAGAGCAGAACGGCCTATCCCGTTTAGCCGTGAACTGCTTTTCTCTTGAAATTTCCTGCCTCCCCTCTCCACCGCTCTCATTGTCAATTGTCCCTACGGGCATTTGATTTTTGTTTGTTTAGATGGCAGTGAACTTCTGATCCTCCTGCCTCCACCTTCCAAGTGTCTAAGCAAGCTGCTAGGCTTGCAGGAGTTCAGATACGAGAACTCTCTCTAAGTCTCTCTCTCTCTGGTCTGGAAGGGCTTGGTTTTCCTTTCTAGACTTTGGCTTAGACCCCCACCCCCAGGCATGTGTCTTCCTCTGGAAGACTCTGTAGGCATAGATGATGTGGTAGTTTGAATGTAATTGACCCCTATGATATCATAGGGAGTGGCACTATTAGGTGTGGCCTTGTTGAAGTAGGTATGGCCTTGTTGGAGGAATTGTGTCACTGTAGGGGCAGGCTTTGAGGTCGTTTATACTCAACACACTGCCCAGTATCACAGTCTATTTTCCTGTTGCTTTCTGATAAGATGTAGCTAGCACCATGTCTATCTGCACACTGCCATGTCCCATTATGATAACGGACTTAACCTCTGAATTGTAAGCGAGCACCCCAATTAAATGTTTTCCTTTATAAGAGTTGCCGTGGTCATGGTGTCTCTTCACAGCAATAGAAACCCTAACTAAAACAGATGGCTTGCTTCTTTATAGGTAGTGTGGAGGTCAGGCCAAACAAAATTCTATAAAAACTTCTTAAGACCAGAGCTAGGTGTGAGTCAATGGCCGATTACACGCCTAGCAAGCTCCAGAACCTGGAGCCATCCAGGTGTGGGTCAGTGGTAGAGTGGTTGCTTGCCACCCACGAGGCTATAGGTTTTATCCCAGCACTGCAAGAAAACAATATATTTTAAAAAATAATTTTAATGTATATTTGTATGATGTGTGTGTGTGTGTGTGTGTGTGTGTGTGTGTGTGTGTGTGTGTATGACATGTGTGTGTGGTTGTTCACAGAGGCAAGAAGAAGGTGTCGGAGTCCCTGGAGCTAAAGTTACAGACGATTGGGCGTTGTCTGACGTAAATGCTGGAAACTGAAGGGTCCTCTGGAAGAGCAGGAAGAGATCTGAACTGCAGAGCCATCTCTCCAGCCCCGAAGAAAAGGTTTCAGAAGTTCAAACTGAAAGGACAGGGACCAGTGAGATGACCCAGCAGGTAAAGGCACTTGCCTTGCACGTCTGCTGACCTGAGTTTCATCCCCACAGACAAGCGGAAGGAGAGAACTGATGGCGCAGGGTTGTTCTTTGACCGCCACACGTGTGTCACGGCACAGGCAACCCACCCTACCCACGATAAATAGATGGCAAAATTTTAAATGTTAAAGGGTTGGGCAGGAGAGATGGCTCAGCAGTTAAGAGCACTGGCTGCTCTTCCAGAGGACCTGGATTTAGTTTCCAGCACCTACATGGCAGCTCCCAACCATCTGTATCTCCAGCTCCAGGGGATCTGACACCCTTTTTTGCACCCTGAGGGCACCAGGCTCGAACATACATACAGGCACTCACAAATAGACTTTAAACATCTTTTTAAAAACTGAGAAGATAGACGTAGTGTGACACGCTGAAAAGGGCAGACTACATAAACCGGAGCCCAGGAAGCAGCATTCATCGCTGTAACGCTTGTTTCAAAATAGAAAGACGAAGCATGATTTGGTGGGAGGGACTGTTTAGGAAAGAAACCGATTTACCATGGGTTTGCTTTCACTTTCTGCTGCCAAGAAGGCTCGTGTGAATCCTGGAATTCAAACAGAAGTGTCTGCAGAAACCTTCGGATCACGTGCAACAAAGGACCATCTGTTTCACCCTCTCTAGTTAGCAGTGGAGCTTAGTTTTCTTGTAAATGATCTGACATTAGCTTCGTGCCCCCCCATCATCCCCCACCTCACACACAAATTTGTGATCTGCAAATCACAACCGGATCATTTAGATTTGGATTCAACCTACGAAATAATTTTGAGCTATTTTCCCTCCTTCTTCGTAGTGAGCAGAGAAGAAATCAACAAACTTTAAAATGTACTAATGTGAACGTGTATGCACAAGAACATTTACTGTAATTAGAGAAATTGGAAACAAATGTTTATGAATTGAAGGTGGCTTAGGCCAGAATGCTAAGTCATTAATAATCACTGAGAGAAGTGGAATACAGATGTGTGTGTATGAGAGAGAGAGAACACAGAGAGACAGAGATCTGACGTGCAAGGTTGTATATGGAGAAAAGCAAGCTGCCAGGCCTGATGGCTCACATCTGTATCCCCAGCATTGGGGAAGCTGAGATGAGAGACTTGCTTTGAATTGGGAGCTAGCCTGGACTCACAACGAGTTTGAGGTCAGCCTTGGCTGCAGAGTGAAAATCTCTTCCACAAAAATAAAACCATAGGAGTCAGAAGCATGCAGATCTCTATGAGTTTCAGGCGGCCAGTCTGGTCTAGATAGTTCTGGGCCAGCCAGGACTAGGTGGTGAGACCCTCTCTCAAACCCAAACCCTAACTAAAGTCAAAACAATAAACAGCTAACAACCACGTTAGCAAGGTAACTGGATAAAGACATTTGCTGCCAAGGATGACGACTTGACTTTAATTCCTGGGACCCACATGGTAGAAGGAGAAACTGAGTCCCCAAGTTGTCATCTGACCTCCAAACACATGCTGTGTTTTGTATTCATCCCAAGCTCCCTACATGAACCCACAAATCAATAAATAAGTGTAATTAAAAAAATTAAAAAACAAACACACCAGGAAAAAGCAAGTGGGAAAAGCAGTAAATAATCTGATCTACAAGGAAGGGAAGCAAGCAGGTTTTTTGTTTGACTTTTAACCTTGTAGACAAAGGTTAGTTGACAAATGCACAGGTTTTGGTGATGGTCACACCCACCCCAAACCACCGGTGTGTGGGACTAACTGTCCTTTCTGGCCTCTAATTCAGCCTCATATGCAATCTGTCTTGAGTATATTTCAGACCGATTCGTTTAAAAGAAGCTCATTTGGCGTTCTTAAGAATTAATTAAATCCTTTGTCTTTGAACTTTAATTCTTCCACTTCTGCCGCGTTTTCTATGGCTGCTGAGAAAACTGCCAACACTGAGGATCCTCGGGGATCCGCACTGAGAGCAGCGGCATGGGCACATGGGAGAGAAGCACATGGGCTTCTCTCCAGAGAAGCCACCAGATTATTCCCTTGGCTTCTCTTACTCAGGTTCTGGACCCAAATTCCTAGAACCTTCTATTTTCCCTCCCTACCCCCTTTCTCCTTTCTTCCTCCCTCCCTCCCTCCTTCCACTCATTTTGTTTTTTAAATACATTTTTTTTGATATTTATTGAGTTCTACATTTTTCTCTGCTCCCCTCCCTGCCTCTTCCCTCCCCTTTCAATCCTCCCCCAAGGTCCCCATGCTCCCAATTTACTCAGGAGCTCTTGTCTTTTTATACTTTCTACTTCCCATGGAGATTAGATCTATGTAAGTCTCTCTTAGTGTCCTCATTGTTGTCTAAGTTCTCTGGGACTGTGATTTGTAGGCTGGTTTTCTTTGCTTTATGTTTTAAAACCACCTATGAGTGAGTACATGTGATAATTGTCTTTCTGTGTCTGGGTTACCTCACTCAAAATAATGTTTCTAGCTCCATCCATTTTCCTGCAAAATTCAAGCTGTTGTTATTTTTTTTTCTGCTGTGTAGTACTCCATTGTGTAAATGAACCACATTTTTTAAAAATCCATTCTTCGATCGAGGGGCATTTAGGTTGTTTCCAGGTTCTGGCTGTGACAAACAAAGCTGCTAAGAACGTAGTTGAGCACATGTCCTTGTGGCACAATTGAGCATCCTTTGGATATATACCCAAAAGTGGTATTACTGGGTCTTGAGGAAGGTCATTTCCTAATTTTCTGAGAAATCGCCACACTGACATCCATAGGGGTTGTACCAGCTTGCATTCCCACCAGCAATGCAGAAGTGTTCCCTTTTCCCCACAACCTTTCCAGTATAAGTTGTCATCAGTGTTTTTGATCTTGGCCATTCTTACAGGGGTAAGATGGAATCTCAGAGTTGTTTTGATTTGCATTTCTCTGATGACTAAGGATGTTGAACATTTCCTTAAGTGTCTTTCAGCCATTTTAGATTCCTCTGTTGAGAGTTCTCTGTTTAGGTCTGTACTCCATTTTTTTTATTGGATTATGTGTTGTTTTGGTGTCCAATTTCTTGAGTTCTTTGTATATTTTGGAGATCAGACCTCTGATGTGGGGTTAGTGAAGATCTTTTCCCATTCTATGGGCTGTCGTTTAGTCTTGTTGACCGTGTCCTTTGCTTTACAGAAGCTTTTCAGTTTCAGGAGGTCCCATTTATTAATTGTTTCTCTCAGTGTCTGTGCTGCTGGGGTTCTATTTAGGAAGTGGTTCCCTGTGCCAATGCGTTCAAGTGTACTTCCCACTTTCTCTTCTATAAGGTTCAGTGTAGCTGGCTTTATGTTGAGGTCTTTGATCCATTTGGACTTGAGTTTTGTACATGGTGATAGATATGGGTCTATTTTCATTTTTCTACATGTTGATATCCAGTTATGCCAGCACCACTTGTTAAATATGCTTTCTTTTTTCCATTTGATATTTTTTGCTTCTTTATCAAAGATCAGGTGTTTGAAGATGTGTGGATTGATATCTGGGTCTTCTATTCGGTTCCATTGGTCCTCCTGTCTGTTCTTATGCCAGTACCAGACTGTTTTCAGTACTGTAGCTTTGTAGTAGAGTTTGAAGTCAGGGATTGTGATGCCTCCAGAAGTTCTTTTATTGTACAGTCATTTCGTTTTTAATACACGAGTCTCCCAGACTGGACTTAACTCCTGATTTTCCTGTCCTAGTCCGTAGAGTCAATGAAAGAGTTCACCTCCCTCTCTCAACCCAGCTTCCTTTTTGGGCATCAGGAGAAACTGTGCTTGTGCCAACTCCACTTAAAGCTCTATTTTTACCAAACACCTGGTACCCACCATATCTCTAGTACTTGAGCTGCCTATAGAGATTGCTTTAACAACCATCTATAGAAAGGCTTAGGACTAAATTTGAGAACTGAAGCCACCCTAGAGTCACTGTGGTTTGGTAACATTGCTCAGTGGTCCAGTGGGTCTAGAAGCACAGGCACATACTTGCTCGTCACATCTTAAGAGAGAGCCAAGGGCTGGAGAGATGGCTCAGTGGTTAAGAGCATGAACTCCTCTTGCAAAAGACTTGGGTTTGGTTCCCAGCACCCACAGACAGCTTACAATGTTGGATCTGACACCTTCTTCTGGCCTTGTATCATACACACACACACACACACACACACACACACACACTTTAAACATAAAAATAAATCTTAAAAAGGGAGAAGGTAAAATCTACTGGCAAAGCGGTGCAAGCACTAAGCACTTGCAGCAGCCTGATCCTGATGGTGTGTGGCTGTAGTAAGACTGTACTTAGAAAGCCTCAGCTTTGCCTATTTTGTTGCTGCTGATTGAGACAGGGTCTCACGAAACCCAGGCTGGCTTCCAACTCCTGAACCCCCAGTGCCTACTTCCCGAGTCTGTACTTAGAAAGCCTCAGCTTTGCCTGTTTTGTCTCACTGTCCCGCTGGGAGCGGCCCTTTGAGATCTGCTTTGACTTTCTAACAGTACTCAGGAAGACACCCCATGCACGTTTGCAAAACCATTGGTAATTTCTCGTTCCCAAGTCCCAAATACGTGGTTTGCTCCTCCTGCGTTGCCCCCACTTTCTTTGAAAACACCAAGTCTCTCTGCACAGCTCCGTCTGGAGCACAGCTTATACTTAAATCTGTCTCCCTGGAGTCAGGAGTCTGTAAAATCTGCCTTGCCTCCTGCAGTGGTGAGCTCTCCTTCTCATTGACATTAACACAAACACTTATTAATTCAGTCTGGCCAGGCACGCATGGTGGCACACACTTAGAACCCTGGCACTTGGAAGGTGGAAGTAGAGGGTGGGGACTTCAAGGTCATCCTTGGCTACCCAGCCAGCTTGTGGCTATATGAGATCCTGTCTCAAGAAACTGAAGGCAAGACTTAGAGATAGAATTTTGTTTGTGTTCTACCAAATAAAGCTTGTCTGGAGATCAGAGTGCGGAGCCAGCCACTAGTTAACCATAGGGGTCAGGCAGTGGTGGCACTTGCCTTTTATCCCAGCACCTGGGTGGTGGAAACAGGAAATGAATGCTACGGCTGGGTAGAAAGAGGAAGTGATCAGGCAGGGCCGAGACTGGAGCTGGGCCCCTTTCTGGCTGAAAAGTTGGCGAGGTAAGAGGTGGCTGTGCCATGCTCCTTTAACTCTCTGATCTTTCAGCATTTGCCCCAATCTGACTCCAGGTTTTTATTATTAAGATCAATTAGAATTCATGCTACATGCCTGCCATTTACCAAGCCCTGAGTTGAATCCCAAATACCACCGAAAACAAATCAAAGCAAAAAAACAAAAAACCAAATGACAACAAAACCCTCCTAGTTTCAGTGAGTGGGACATCCAGGCTACTCTTGGCTGGAACTTGCAGTTCGATGGCTCTCAGCAACAAAGAGTGGGCTGCGGTACCTAAAGGCTTGATAGGCGTCGGAGGATCGGCTTCCACCGTGACCCACTTGCCTGCCTACTGACAGGAAGAGTCTGCTTTTGCCACAGGGCCCCTCACCACAGGGTCAGAGCGGAGACAAAAGGTTGAGGGAGTCACACTTCTGGGGCCACTGCTGTGGGCCTCAAATAGTCATTTCAGCAGGGAGGGGACACTACGGGCATGGTGTCAAAGGAAGGTGCCACTGGGGCCCATCTAGAAGGCTGGCTGCCACTGCCTCTGGTGGCAATCTGTGAGGCAACTTTGGACAAGAAACTTCCAGGGTTGGGAAATATGGGTCAGAGTGGGCGTAATCTGCCTGGGCTTGGCGGGCTATGGCTCGGTGAGAGAAAGGGTTAACTTGCTCAGAGAAGCCCTTCTCAAAGGGTAACTCATCTGCCAGGCTCTGGCCCAAGTCCTAGAATCCGGCTGCTTTCTTTATCCGGGGGAGTGGATATATTTACAGCAGCTGTTTGGGTCTCCCATCATTTCTCCTCTCACTTCAGGGGAGGTTGAGGAGATGGGAGAGCCTTGAACAGGTGGCTCCTGCAGAGGCTGGCGTGGACCGGTCCTGATACAAAGGCCCTGAGGGCTTGGAGGGGAAGATGTGAGTGGGGAAGCTGGCAGGCGGCCCTTGGAGGAGCTGGGTCTAGCTTTGCTTCTTTTAGGAGTTCTGCACCTGATTAACAATTCCGCTCAAGATGGATTAAGCTGCTGGAGCCTCTGTCCATTTAGGAGTGCCAGCTCTCTCCTCCTCTTAATACCCCCTCCAGTTCCACCCTCCCTCCCCAGCTTGCTTTTGGGCAACTGTGAGTCCAGGATACACTGGGTTTCCCCTGGGAGGTCAGAAGAGGCTGACTCCTTTAAGACCAGAAGTGAGGAGAGACAAGGACCATGTTTATGAGAGAAATTCGGTTTTAGAAGTCTCACTGGGGAGCAGGGAAACTGGGGAGGGGGAACAGGGGAGCTGGGGAGGTAGCATGTACAGGGCCCTGAGTTCAGTCCCCAGCAATCCATAAACCAGACACAGGTATCAGAAGTTCAAAGTCATCCTCAGTTACATACTGAGTTTGAGGACAGCTTGGGCTACATGAAACTCTGTCTCAAACAAGCAAACAAACAAAAACAAAAATAATAACAACAAAACGAATAAGCCAACAAGCCTCCTGGGCCCTTGGCTCAAGAATCTCTTGTCTTCTACAGTAAATTTCACTCCGAACAAATTTTCCCTTTCAGGAGACAATCTTGCTTCTGTTTAACCTTTTCCTGGAAGAGAAGAACAGTAGTCAAGGTGGCAACTAACCAGAGAATGTCATAGGATTGCTGTTGTTAAACACAAACACCTAAGACCTCCACCTGCCACCCCGGAAGAGGTCCATTCCTCTTTCTTTTCTTTTGTTGGTTTTGTTTGTTTGTTTTTCGAGTCAGCGTTTCTCTGTGCAACAGCTCTGGCTATCCTGGAACTTGCTCTGTAGACCAGGCTGAATTCGAACCACAGAGATGGCCTGCTTCTGCCACCTGACTGCTGGGATTAAAGGCATGTGCCACCACCACTGGCCGATGCTTCTTTCTTTGCCCCTTTCCTTACACCATCTTTTCCAATGAGAGCAAATCCTTGAGTCAATTCTGATCAGAATTGTCCCTTGGATGGACTTTACAATTCTTTTCTATTTTTTCCATCTGGGAAGAGCAAGGCTTTAAAATTTTATTTATTATTACCTTGCAAAGATTTATTTTTATGTGTATGAGTGTGTGCCTTCATGTATGCAGGCACACTTGTGCTTGTACCTGGTGCCCACCGAAGCCAGGAGGCCAGATCCCCTAGAATGGCATTAAGGACAATTGTGGGCTGACATGTAGGTGCTAGGAACTGAGCTGAGATTTATTTTTTTTTTCCAAGATAAAAAGTGCTCTTAACGACGAAGCCACCTCTCAAGCTACCTATTTACTTATTATTCTTATGATATGTGCATGCATGGTGGGGGCGTGTGGGCCCCAGCATGCACATGGAGGTCAGAGGACAGATTTGAGGACGTAAGTTCTTGCTTCCAACCTTAGGCGGGTTCCAGGAGTTGAACTTAGGCTGACAGGTTTTCATAGCGAATGGCTTTGCCCACTGAGCTGTTGGCACGGTGACAGAAAAGACTTTTAAAATTGATTAGTTATCTGAAAACAAAACAAAACAACAACAACAAAACCCTGCTTTCTTATTTGGGAGCTGTCAAAATAAGCTTTTGGTCAAATGGGCTCATGCTGGTCTTGGAGGTACAACGGTAGATGCGGAGCCCTGCTCACCTGTCCCTCCATTCCCGCCCTACCACTTCCACCCACGCTCCTCTTGGTTCGGTCTGTGCTTCCTGCCCCCCTGCCCCCCGTTTTCCTCTGCCAGCTTCCAAGTTCTTCTTTATTCAGCTAAGATCCAAGGATCTCCCTCAGAGAACAGAGATCACGGTGGGCTCCTCCGACTTGGCTGCCAAGGCCTCCGTGGCAGGCTGGGCACCAGCACAAGGAGCCTTTATGCCGCTCTGGCTGTCCCTCCCTCCCCCCTGCCCCGGGCTCTGCTTCTCCTTAGTCTTTTCTTCAGGATTTTTTTTTTTCCAGTTGACTTAGCTATTACAGTACAGGGACAAGGAGGAAGGGCTCTGGAGGCTAGGAGCAGAGGGCTGGTGGCCTGGCCCTAATATGATGTCACCAGCAGTCATGGGTCCCAGAGGGCAGAGACCTTGTTTTCTAAGACTCACTTTGCTTTCCTGGTCAGAGACAGAGATGGGGTCTGTCTCTTGATACTTAATCAGCCTAGGACAGTTTTTTTTTTCTTTTTCTCCCCTCCCCTCCCCTCTCCTCCCTTCCCTTCCCCTCCCCTCTCCTCTCCTCTCCTCTCCCCTCCTCTTCTTTCCCATCTCCTTCCCTTTCCTCTTTATCCCTCCTCTCCCCTTTCCTCCCTTTCCCTCCCCTCCTCCTTTGTTTGACAGGCCTGCTTAGGTAACACAGGCTGGCCTCCAACTAATGATCATCCAGCCTCAGCTTCCTGAGCACTGAGATTCCAGGCAGGAGCCACCAAACCCACTTCCTACCCATCTAGGAAATTTCTAAAACGCCAGGAAGTGGAGAGTGGAGGAGGTCACATTTCAACTCCAGCTCAGGTGTGAAGCCTAAGCAGACATCTCTCATTGAGAACATTTGTGCCTCTCGGGCATGACGAGGGTGGCAGAGAGCCGCTATTGTGAACATCTGCTCCACAGTACAAAATACATAATTAAACCTTTACGTTTGTATAACTGGACCCCACTTTTGAGTTCTCATAGCTCCTGGAGAAGATATAGAAGTCAGCAGGAAAAATGAGGGCCACTAGACCAAGGAAGGCAGACTTGCTACCACCTTGTTTTCCCCTCAATGGCAAGGGGCTGTTTATAGGGTATAAAACATGAGGTAGGGTACAGGTGGTGGTAGCGGTGTGGGGATCCATCACAGTTGATAACCCGTAGAGGAGGACAGTGGGGAGTTTGAGGTCAAGGGATGCGGGTCATGAGCATTCATCTAGAACACGGATGTAACTTAAAAACCACCATGGGTTCTAAGCCAGGCCTGGGAGCTAGCATTGCTGGGTCCCTGGACTGTTGTAGGCGGGGCTGGTGTTGATAAGCACCTGTGCGTTGGTGTGGGTAGAATATTTAAAGGAGGGCATCAAGGCGTGCGTCTAATACACCGGGAAGGCTTAGGATGAAAGGATCACCTCAGGTTCAAGGTCAGCCTGGGTTACAAACCAAGGCCCTGTCACAAACAAGCAAGCAAATGAACAAACAGGCAGGAGGATCAGGAGTTCAAAGTCATCTCATTTATGTGGTGAATTTGAGATAAGCCTAGTCTTAAAAAAAAAAAAAGCCATGTATGCTGGCAGGTGAATCTCTGTGAGTTTGATGTCTTTGATGCCAACCTGGTCTACACAGCGAGTTCTAGGTCAGCTGGGGATACACAGTGAGACCCTGTAAAGAAAAAAGGAAAAAAGAAAAAGAAAGAAAAGAAAAAGCTCCTCATACGTCCCAGGAGGCTGAGGCAGGCAGAGCACTGGGTTTGAGGCCAGCCTGACTACAGTGAGTTCCGGGACAGCCCGGGCTACAGAGTGAGACCTAAATATGACAGAGACCTGAAAAAATAAATGTATACACATTTAAATTTTTATTTATGTACATATTGTGTGTGTGTGTGTGTGTGTGTGTGTGTGTGTGTGTGTGTATGCATGTGCCATGGCATCCCTGAGGTCAAATGACAACTTGTAGCAATGTATTTTCTCCTTTCAACACATGGATCCCAGGGGATTAACTTGATGGCAAGTTCCATCTTGAAGGCCCTATATATATTTAAATAAACCAATCTTAGTAGCTGAATGGATGCTGCTGGATATAACTTTAACCTCCCCTCCCAAATATGTGTGTTCTGGTTCCTCCCTGGGGTCACCTTGACCTTGTTCCAGCCTTGCAGCTGGAGGCAGGACCCAGCTTTGTGTTCACTTGTGTCTGCTGTCGTATTCAAAGCATGAGCACAGTGGCCACAGTGCGCTGGCAGACACCCTTGCACGGAGCACTGTTAGGCAGACCTTGAAGGTCTCATTCAAAGGCTGAGAGAGTGCATCGGGTTCCTGGTGCTGAACCTGCTCCTAGACTGACTTCACAATCGGACTGATTACCTGTCACCGGGCACCCTGCCAGGAAAGTTTCTAAAACTGAAGCCACATGAAACTTTCCCTGTTTCCCACAGTGCCACACATGCACCCCTTCCTTTCAAAAAGCAGCGAATTCACTTGAAAAGAATTCAGAAAAGATTGATGGAATTTTGGAATTGTACTGAAAAAAAATATATGACCTCTTTAGTAAGTCATGAGTCAGGGCCAGGCTGCTAGACGTCCGCAATTCTGTGTAATTAGGAGTCATGGCAGGGGAGAGCTAATAATGGCATGGATTAAAAAATTAAAATACTTTCCCTTTATACTTTCTGGACTGCACTGACATTCTGCTTTCTGCAAAAATCCAGAAACAGATCTTCAGGAGAGCCTTATTGGCAGATGATGGAATGGGGAGCACAGAACAGACGCCCCCGAGCTGGCCTTGCATCGTTGCGTGTGAAGGTGGAGCAAATACTTTTCGAGTTTGCAACACATAGGGGATGCATATAGTGGGCCTTTTGTTTTTTTTGAGACAGGGTTTCTCTGCGGCTTTGGTGCCTGTTCTGGAACTAGCTCTTGTAGACCAGGCTGGTCTTGAACTCACAGAGATCCGCTGTAACATGAGGGCCTGCTTGTTGGGGTTTCTGCCCTGCCCAGTTCCCGCAGTCATTATGTCCCAAAGAAAAATCACACAGAGTTCTACATTAGATATAAACTGATTGGTTCATTAGCTCAGGCTTCTTATTTACTCTTATTACTTATATTAGCCCATTATTCCAGTATATGTTAGCTACATGGCTCAGTACCTTTTTCAGTGGGGCAGGTGTCTGTACAGGACTGCAAAGGAATGGGCTTCCTCCTTCCCAGAATTCTGTTCTCATTGACCCACCTCCACTTCCTGTCTGGTTGTCCCACCTATACTTCCCTCCTGGCTACTGGCCAATCAGCGTTTAATTAAAACATAATTGACAGAATACAGACTTGTCCTGCACCAATCCACCTGCCTCTGCCTCCCGAGTGCTGGGATTAAAGGTGTGCGTCACCACCGCCCTGCCTAGTAGGCCATTTTTGAAAGCATTTACCACCTTGCAGACAGTGCACAGAAGGAAGAATGTGTACGTTTATTTTAATCCATTCATTATTATTAATATTGTTATTTGAGACAGCACACAGTAGCCCAGGCTGGCCTCAAAATGTGGTAATCAAATAAGTGAACCTAGCAACATCTGGGGCTGAGGGCATGGCTCATTGGGCAAAACACCTTCCATGAAGCTGAATTTGATCCTCTGACCCCAGTGTAAAGTATACTCAAGGATGATCTTGAACATGACTGTCTTCATTCTCTTCCTTCCCTGCTTTTTATTTTTTATTGCTTTATAAATAAAACCATTTAAACTTTCCACTTCCTCCCCTCCTTCCATTTCCCTCCCCCTCCCCCTCCAGTCCTAAGAGAGGGCAGGGTACCCTGCCCTGTGGGAAGTCCAAGGCCCTCCCCACTCCATCCAGGCTTAGGAAGGTATGCATCCAAATAGACTAGGATCCCAAAAAGCCAGTACATGCAGTAGAGACAAATCCCAGTGCCATTATCATTGGCTTCTCAGTCTGCCCCAATTGTTAGCCACATTCAGAGGGTCCAGTTTGATCCCATGCTCATTCAGTCCCAGTCCAGCTGCCTTTGGTGAGCCCCCATTAGCTCAGGCGCACTGTCTCAGTGGGTGGACCAACCCCTCACAGTCCAGACTTCCTTGCTCATATTCTCCCTCCTTCTGCTCTTCAACTGGACCTTGGGAGCTCAGTCCAGTGCTCCAATGTAGGTATCTGTCTCTATCTCCATCTGTTGCCAGACGAAGGTTCTATGGTGATATTCAAGATAGTCATTAGTCTGACTACGGGACAAGGCCAGTTCAGGCACCCTCTCCTCCACTGCCCAGGGTCCTAGCTGGGGACACCTGGGAACCCCTCTAGAGCCAAACCTCTTGCCAATCCCAAAATGGCTCCTTTAATTAAGATATCTTCTTCCCTGCTCCCATATCCATTCTTCCTCCATCTCAACCATCCCACTCCCCCAAGCTCTCCCCAACCCTCCCCTTCTCCCTTCTCTCTTCCCCTCTTGCCTTCCCCCCACTCCACCCCCACCCCCACGCTCCTAACTTTTTCCTGGCAATCTTGTCTGCTTCCAATTTCCAGGAGGATCTATATATGTTTTCCTTTGGTTCACCTTATTACTTAGCTTTTCTAGGATCGCGAACTATAGGCTCAATGTCCTTTGTTTATGGCTAGAATTCACTAATGAGTGAGTACATACTATATTCATATTTTTGGGTCTGGGTTATCTCACTCAGGATAGTGTTTTCTATTTCCATACATTTGCATGCAAAATTCAAGATGTCATTGTTTTTTACTGCCGAGTAGTATTCTAATGTGTAGATGTGCCACACTTTCTTTATTCATTCTTCCATTGAGGGGCACCTAGGTTGTTTCCAGGTTCTGGCTATTACAAGTAATGCTGCCATGAACAAAGCTGAACAATTGCTTTTGTAGCCTTTTACATATTTTTAAGGTAGGGTCTTACTGTGTAACCCTGGTTGACCCAGAAATCTGTATGTAGATCAGGATGATCTTGCACTCACAGAGATCTGCCTGCCTCTGCCTCCCAAGTGCTGGGATTAAAGGAGTGAGCCAGCATGCCTAGCTAGGCTGGCCCCCCTCTTTTGATACGGGGTCTTGTCTAGTTCAGGCTGGCCTAGAAGTCACAGTATAGTCCAAGGTAGCTTCCAATTCAAGGTTCTTCTGCTTCTGCTTCCCTAGAACATGTGCCACCCTACCTGGGTTCAGTTCCCAGGACCCACATCGTGGCTCACAACCATCTGTAACCCCAGTTCCAGGGGATCTGACTCCTGCTTCTTACCTTCTCAGGCACAAGGCACTTACATGGTACATAGACATTCAGGCAACACAATCATACATACATGCTAAATAAAATTTTAAAAAATCTCAAACAGGTCATTTCTTCAGACTAAACTTTGTTAGGTTCAGATATATACATATTTTTTTTGAGACAGTGTTTCTCTGTGTAGCTCTGGCTGTCCTGGAACTCATTCTGTAGACCAGGCTGGCCTTGCACTCACAGAGATCTGTCTGCCTCTGAATCCCAAGTGCTGGGATTAAAGGTATGAACTACTATTGGAGGAGGCCACATGTTGGTTCCTGGCTGCTTAGACGCAAAATAATCACACAGAAACTGTATTAATTAAGTCACTGCTTGGCCCATTAGCCCTAGTTTCTTATTGGCTAACTTTTACATATTAATTTAATCTATTCCTATTAATCTGTGTATGGCCACGTGGCTGTGGCTTACTGGCTAAAGTTCTGGCATCTCTCTCCAGCGGGGCTACATGGTGTCTCTCTGACCCCGCCTCCTTTCTCCCAGCATTCACTTTAGTTTTCCCTGCCTAGCTCTGTTCTTTTGCCCTATCACAGGCCAAGACAGTTTCTTTATTCATTAACCAATAAAAGCAACACGTAGACAGAAGGACCTCCCACACCAAACTACCACTGCCCGGCCTCAAATTATATTCTATATATTCTAATGGCTATTGTGGTCCAGGACCAGCCCAGACTTAAATTATTTCTCGAACCAGCAGGGAGGCATGGGAATAATGACACAACTCACATGACCTTATTGGGAGGAAGTTTTCAGGGATCCTTCATGAATTCCTGAATCCACATCCTGAAAAATCACCCACGTTTATTTTTCAAACAGTTTTTATACCAAAACATAAACTGAGGGGGAAATTCATTAGCATTCTGTTTCCTAGGTATCCAGGAGAATAACTGTGGTCTCATCCACACCTTTCTATGCCCATTTTGTCTTCCTATCTAGGCCTGTTCTGTCACTTAGACTGAATTAACACTTCTTCCCCAGGTGACCTTCTAAGTTACAGAGAAGCAGAGCGACATTAGCAGATCCTGACTCTTGTTTAGGATGGCATCAGTTTGTCTGGAAAGGCTAGGTGACTACCTCCTGTGTGGCAGGTGCAAACTGTGGCCTGAAATTCTGGCCTCCATACAGAGGAGAAATATGGGTCTGTATAATATGGCCCCTATAAATGACATGGTCAGAGTTCCCTATGTGAATATATCTCAAGATAACCTGTCAAATCTACACCCACTTGTTCCACGTAGTAGCAGAAAACACTGAGGAAGCTTACACTCAAGTCTCTGATAAATACCACCATGGTAAATCTGGAAGCTAAGCAAGTTCATAAACTTGATGCTAAATACCTATGGATCCTCCCTTTTTTTTAAAAAAATATTTTTTAGGGTTTATTTAACGTTATTTTATGTACATTGGTGTGAAGGTGTCAGATCCCCGGAAATGGATCTTCAGACAGTTGTGAGCTGCCATGTGGGTGGTGGGAATTGAACCCGGGTCCTCTGGAAGAGCAGTCAGGGCTCTTAACCACTGAGCCATCTCTCCAGCCCCTAGATCCTCCCTTTTAAAATGGCTACTTGACTGATCCAAATGAAAGGACAGAGGGGCAGTTCAACCTGAACCTCAGCAAAATTTCAAAGTCAGGGAGGTCATGTGGGATGCCCCTCTGTATGCTGTGAATATGTTTTATTACCATTGGGTAATAAAGAAGCTAATTTGGCCAATAGCCAGGCAGAATAGAACCAGGCAGGAAATCTAAGCAAAGATACAGGGAAAAAGAAGGCAGAGTCTGAGAGATGCCAGCAGCCACTGGAGAAGCAAGATGTGTGGTAACAAGCCACGAGCCTTATGGTAAAATATAGAATAATAGAAATAGGTTAATTTAAGTTGTAAGAGCTAGTTAATAATAATCCTGAGCTAACAGGCCAAACAGTTTGTAATCAATATTAAGCCTCAGAGTGGTTATTTGGGAACTGGCAGGCAGGAGAGAAACCTCCAGTTACAGGGAGGCATGTGGTTCTTGGGGTGTACTTGAAGGTCTTACTGGAGCTTTCTGCCCTTCAGCAAGCCAGGCAAACTCAGACCCTTTACCCACTTCAGAGGGTCTGCACCATGCTTGCCTTCAGAGCTGGGAACCACAAGGGGATCCAGTGTAAGCGTAGCACTTCTGTGCTGATGGGGCCTTCCTGTGTGGAGCTGGGAGCCTTCCTAGCTTCTTTCCTCCATCTTGAAACAGGGTGAAAAGACAGACACACACTCAGCTCAAGCACTCCACAAGTAGTCAGTCAGATGCTGCATCGAACTTTTTGCTTTCCTTCTTGTATCTGTGATCTGCCCGATATTTCTCCCATTTTTGGGTTCAGAAACAAAGGCAGCCAAACTGGTGCCTCATTAGCACCATGGGCACGGCATCAAGCCATTCCCAATGATTTTGCTTCTGGAAAAAGGCAGTTGGGGAATTCGAATTTTTATCTTCTCTGACTTTAAGCTTGTTCTCCTCTTCCTGCTCCTTGTCTGTGTGTAGCGTGTGCGGGTGAAGGGAAATTGCCATCAGGTGTCTTTTCCATCACGCTTCCTTTATTCATTGGGGCAGGCTCTCTCTCTCTCTTTAACTCCAGAGCTCACAAATCCTGCTCAGTCTAACTAGACAATTTGCATTGGGGACCCCATCTTTGCCTCCTGAGGGCTGCTGGGATTAAAGGTAGCTGACATGCCTGCCTAGTTTTTACGTGGGTTCTGGGGGGTCCAAACTTTAGTCTTTACACTTGCATGGCAAGTGATTTATTCACTGAACCCAAATGTTAGCAGGCAGTGTAGCCATAATCCTAGCACTGCATTCTCAGAGGCAAGGGCATCACCAGTTCAAGGCAAGACTCGGCTACAGCTACACAGTGAGTCAGAGATCAGCCTGGGCTACAGGAGACTTGCCTCCAAATAAATAAATGAGTTCCCCCAGCCCCCAAAACTCCTGCTCTTCAACTGTGCTATTGTCTAACCTGGAAGGCATGATCAAATTATAATCTGAATTATTTATCTCTTAGGGTTGCCTGTAACTAGTATATTCAGGAGGCAGAGGCAGGAGGATTGCTTGCAAGTCTGAGGCCTGGTTGGACTCCGTACCAAGAGACTTTGCCATTTAAAAAAAAAAAAAGCAAACAAAATATCTTTACAGAATTTAATAGTTGGGAACAATAGTTTGGGACCGTCTTTCTGGACACTTGGGTGGGGCAGAATAGAGGTGGGGGTGCTGGTCTGCTGCTGCTAACTCATATCATATGACCTCTCGTTCATTCAGAGGTGGTGATTAGGTAGTTAGGGCGGGGCATCCTAGGCCTTCTGCAGACCACAGCCACACTGCAGCAATCACACCAGCAAGTACTTTCTGGGTTTCCTAGGAAAAAGCTGGAATTTTGTCAAGGATCATTGATCTTGGCAGCAAGACAAACTCCCACCTCCCTGGGGGTGGGGGTGGGGTTCAGTCAGTTGTGGAAGGGAGAAGACAAAGTCTATGGAGCTTTCTCAGGGGCACCCCTCCCGGAAGGCTTCCAGGAAACAGAATAAAATCCCTGGATAATCGAATTGCTAAACTGGTTACTCACAAGTTAGAAATTCCTCAGACAGCTGACCTTTTCTGTTTGCTGAGCTAACAAGAAACTTATATTTGCAATGTAATGGTTACTATTTGTTTAATTGAAATTTTTTATTTCCTTCATTTTGTGTGGGGGTATGCCCATGTCAAGCCATGTGTGTGGAGGTCAAAGGACACCTTGGGGGAGCTGGCTCTCTCCTTCCACTATGTGGGTCCAGGGGCCTGGATTCAGGTCATCAGGCTTGCCTGCAAGTGGCTTTAATAGCTGAGCCCTCATCTCACTAGCCCTTATTTTGCTTTCATTCTAGGTGGGCCTGGAATTCATTATGAATCCCAGACTGGCTCGGAAGTTGTGGCCATCCTGCCTCAGCCTGCAGAGGGCTGGGATTACAGTCCCATCCATCTCAACATTGTTGTCATCGCCGTCTTAGAGGGTAATGCTGGCTCTGGGCATGTGACTTTTCTGGTATGAGGAGGTGGCTTTGTCAGTGGTACAGCAGCAAGAACAGCTGAATGTTTCCATCTCCAAGATCAGGACTCAGAGACGCAGGGGTTAAGAAAGGGTTTGGGTTTCTTTTGGTATTTGCTCTGGGCAGGGCCTCACCTGATAGTCAGGTTGACCTCCAGCCTGAGTTGACCCTCCTGTGGCAGCCTCCCTACTGCTAGGATTGTAGGAAGGAGCTCCCACATTCAACCTCGGCACCATCACTAGAATATTTTCACGCTGTCAACAGTACTATGCTGCTGCACTTCCAGCATCTGGGAGGCAGAGGCATCTGGAGCAGCAGGCACTGTCATCCTCAGCTAAATCCTCAGTCAGCTGGGGCAAGAGTCAAAGTTAATCGGAAGCTCCAGTTGCCCAGGGAAAAGATAACCTCCTGGAATGCTGGGAGCTGTAGCTCTGGGGAAGTAACAAGCCCTTTGAGCCTAAACAAGTTAGTTTGAGCCAACTACACTGGATGTGCTTGAGGTACAGAGGCAGGAAATAGGTCAGGCTGTATTCTTGCCCCTGATTGGACCTAATGGGAAATGCAAAGAATTATGGGTTTTGCCTGTTTAAGACCCTGCAAAATGTGACGTGGCCATTCCCTGGGAACCCAGGAGTGAACCTGGCCAAAGTCCATCTACCTGGCCAGTATTTGATTAAAGTTTGCTTCGAATTTGTCTCTAAATTGTGGAATTGGTTTTTCTCTCGTAACTCTTGGGATTAACACTACATGGGAGCTCGTTCTTAAATAAAAAAACTCACTGCACAGGCACTTGATATAAGGGCTTCTTAAGATGGCATGCTTTTTAGGCTAGAATCAGAATATTCGGCAGATAAAGTTAACTCTTAAGGCCTCATGAAAATGGGGGTGCAGCATCTGTCATTTTCAAGTGGGTGACATCTCTGTCCGCCGTCTGCTGGAAGAGAATGAGCCAAAATATACAAGCTGGGTGAAGCAGAAATTACAGGAATTTGGAAAGGGGATGCTGAAAATATAACACGGTGCAAACCAAAGGCGGAGAGTTCTCAACTGGCTGTAGGCTGAGTAGGAAAGAAGGGCCAGGCCACAACTGCAGGCCGGTGCAGGGAATGTGAACTCTGCTAAGAGCCTGCTTCCTTAGAGTATTTCTGATAAGTTGAGAAATGTTTTGGGGGTTGCATGCTCTTGTTTACCAGTGGTAGGATTGCCCCAGAGGGTCTCGGGGCTCTGGGCCACAGTGATGACTGTGGTTAGAACAGTTTTTGTCTTCTGCCACTCCCTCAAGGACAGATCTAGGGAGGAGGGCTGTTTCCTTTCTTCCCTCCTTCATATTAGATACCCGGATCAAAACGAAGAATAGCTTGTCATCCCAGTATTTGGGAGGCTGGCCTCAAAACAACAAAGAAAGAACAAGGCCGGGATGGGGGTGGGCGCTGTTGGTGTGGTGTGTGAGGAAGGGTGCTGGGTTGAACTCTGTAGTAGGGCAGGTACAGCTCTGTGCAAAGTGCCTCCTGGGGCTGGGGGTGTGGATTAGCTGTAGAGTGTTTCGTGGGTGAGTCCCGGCGCAGTTTAGGAATTCTGCCCCCCTGACTTTGGACAACCATCTCCTTGAGGTGTAGTAACCAGGTCACCAACATCAGGCCTTCACAATCACAGGCCAGTCCCGAATACAGGGCGGGTTACTGTGTAATGTGACCTCGCCTAGAAGTCACAGTGCAGAGGTTTAACTGGGATCCCAAACCTACCTTTAATTATCTGGATCCGTGCCTTAACCATCCTCAGCTCCGTGGACTGTTAGCCACCTATGTTCATAGAAAAAGAAACAACTCTCAACTAATTAATTTCTTACAGTTTCTGCAAATCAATTGATCACGTGGCTTGCTAATCTATGGCCTTTTAAAAGAATTTTTCAGGCTGACTGAAAGTCATTTTATTTCCACAGTGGCAGCAGGGGAAATCTTTGGAATCACAGGGAACCTGCTCTGCCCAGAAGGAGAGTCTGGGGTCAGAGTGGCTCCTAGTGACAGCAGTGCTCCCGCTTGTTGGACACCCCAACAGTTCCCAGGGAGCCTGTCAGACTTGCAGAAGAATGGAGGACTGGCGGCTGGCCAGGCAGCCAAAGAGCTGGGAATAGTAGTGTCTACCGAATCTGAAGGCTTCCCCTGCCTCCTGCAGCCCAGCCCAGCAGTGACGCCTACTTCTGCAGCAGCAGGCCCCTCCCCCAACTCCTGGGGTGGTTAAGAAATCCCGTCTTCCACTGGGAGAGAATCAACTCTGTCAGTTCTGCTCCATGAATATTCTCTGGGCGAGGGTTAGTCCTGAGGAAGAAAACAAGTGAAGAACCCCTCCCCCACCCCTGAGGCATTCTAGCCCTCCAGGTTGAAGCCACTGTCAAAGTGACAGTGGTAACACCCTTTCTAAATTCTTCCTTAGTCTTTAGTCTTAACTTTTGAATAGAGTCTCAGTCCTAGGCTGGCCTGGGACTCACTGTGTGGCTAAGGCTGGCCTTGGATTTACTGTGCTGCTGCAGCTAAGGCTGGCTTTGGACTCACTATACAGTTAAGGCTGGCTTTGGACTCACCAAGCAGAACTCAGACTCCCAAGTGCAGGGATCATAGTCACGTGCCGCCATGCTCAACTTATTCCCAGTCTTGTCAGACCTGATTAGCAAAGCTTTATTTAGCCAGGCCTAGTATTGGAGGTCTATAATCCCAGTCCCTAGGGAGACTGATCCAGAAGGATTGTAAATTCAAGACCTGTCTGAACTACAAAGTGAGTTCAAGACCAGCTTGGGCAACTTAATGATACTCTGTCTCAAAATAAAACAATTAAAAGAGGGTCTGGGAAAAACAAACCTGGGGTGGGGTGTTGAGATGGCTTGGAGCATCAGAGCACTTGCTAAGCAAATCCCAGGTGGAAGAGAGAACAGATCCCAAAGAATCTGTCTTCTGACCACACACACAAGGAAGAAGTCATATATTCAAAATGAAAGAAATTTAAAATATAAATGGGCTTACAACGTAGCTCAGTGGTTGACAATTTGCCGAGCACGCGAAGAGCTCTGGTTCATTTGAAGAACTGGGCATGGTGAGGGAAGGAGTAAACCAACATTTTGTTGTTTTACTTGTTTGTTTAAGATAAGGTCTTGGAGCTGTTGAGAGGGCTCAGTAGGTAAAGGCATTTGCCACCAAGTTTGACACTGTAAGGGATCCCGGGAACCCATACAGTGGAAGGGGTGTCTTCGACCAAAATAACATGTTAAAAAAAAGTTACAGGTCTCACCCAGTATTTCCTAGGCCTCAAACTCCCTAAATAGTTGAGATGAATCTTTGGTTTCTGATCCTTTTGCCTCTACCTCCCTAGTGCTGGGATTGCAGGCCATGCTGAGATTTGAACCCCGAACCTTGAGTATGATAGGCAGGCGTATAACTACTAAGCTAAACTCCAGCTAGTATACTGGTGCTTTGAAAGTGAAACAAGGAAACAGTTTTATACACTCAAAAATCACTTTAGTAATATAGGCTGCCTTCTAACTAGGCTACCTCCTTTTAACTTTCTTCTTCCAGTCTATTTAAGTTCCTTGCTAAATTCAACGTAAAAATTCAGTGATAGAAAAATGTCACTTGTAAACGAAAGATATGTAAGCAGGAAACTTCAGAATGAAGACCCTATTGGGACTAAGATGGGAAAAACAGTTCTGGTCTCTCGGTACCTTTCCGAAGTCCACAGGGGTGGGGCAGGGCTTGGGAACACCATGATTATAGCTTGTGCTTTACCGTGACAGCAGAATTCCCAGGGCGCTGCAAGGGCCCTTCTGTGAGGGGGAGGATGTTGGTAGGGGAATTGTAAAGAGAAACCATTTTGTTTTTTTCTTAGCATCGCTCATGAAAGTCTCAGACCGGACTGTGGACTCTCTGGAGAGGAATTAGGATACACTGTGGCTTTGGTGTTGGCCAGCCTTATTGAAAAGGGTCAAGACCCTTGTTTTGAAGTTTATGGCACAACAACCCTCACGTCTATTCCCTCTATGGGGACGAGGGGATCCTCAGACAAATTCTACTTTGTAAGGAGATGTGGCCTGGGCTGGGGGACGAGGGGGTCTTGTGCATTGGTGGCTTAGCGTAGACAGCCAGAGACAGCTGGTGGCAGTTTCCTGGAACAGTCTGAGGCAGAGAAGATGCACTGTCTGTGCTCTTTCCTAGGATTTCCCAGGACCCAACCCCAGTGCATTGGTCGGCCTGAGAGGGAGAGACTTGCTTAGCTGCTCTCTTTGCCCAAGATTCCTCTTTCGCCTACTAAGAGTGTAAGTGTGTGTTTGTGTGTGTGTATAAAGTCCAAAAACAATAATTTCTTCCTGAGACAGGGTGTCCTATAGCACAGGCTGACAGGCTGGCCTAGAACTTGATATGTAGCAAAAGATTCAACCACTTAAATATAGTAATTTAATGTCACTGAAAAAAAAATAAAAGCCAGGTGTGGTGGTGCATACCTTTGATCCTAGCAATTGGGAGGCAGAGGGAAGTGGATCTCTGTGAGATGGGGAATAGCCTGGTCTACATAGTGAATTCCAGGCCAGTAAGAATTACACAGTGAGACTCTGTCTCATACACACACATGCACTTGTGTGTACACACACACACACACACACACACACACACACACACACACACACACTTTTCAGAAGCCTAAGTGGGAGAGTCTTGGCAGAGTCACCATTAATACATGAGAAGTCAGGGTCCCCTGTTGGGGTTCTTAGATTCATTCATAAAAGAAGTTAAGAATGGACTCAAACAGAAGCTCAAATACAATTTTATTTGAGTTAAAAGGAAAAACCCCAGCGCGGGTAAGCTACAAATCTGAACAGCTGTCTGGAGAGACAAGCTGAAGGGCCATGCAGTTTCAGTCAGGCCTGTGGGAAGGTCCGTCCCATGGTGAACAAGCAGACACATAGCAGGGAGGGAGTTTTAGGGAAAGGGGAAAGCCTGCTGCGCACAGAGACAGAGGACAGAGAAGGAAGCCATGTTTCCTACACAATGCAGAAGAGTGGGCAGACTTAGCTGCTGACTGCTTTGTGAGCTGGAGCACTAGAGGCTGGGCATGCTGGGAAGAAAAGTCTATTATCTCATTAAAGAGCTAATTAGGAGCTGGACAGATGACTCAGTGGTAAGAAGGTTTGCTGCTCTTCCAGAGGACCTGAGTTTGGTTCCTAGCAACCATATCAGAAGGATCACAACCCATATAACTCCAGCTCCAGGGGACCTGACAGCGTTGCCTCTGAGGGCACCTGCATATACTCTGCACTAATGCTCTCTCTGTTGCTTTCTATCTCTCTCATCTCTCTATCTTTGTCTTTGTCTCTGTCTCTCTCTCTCTCTCTCACACACACACACACACAGACACACACACACACACACACAAATATTAACCAACTAACCAATCAATATTTAAAAGGCTAATTATTCTTTCTATCTATTTAGCATGCTGTAAGGTGAACTCACCTTCCTATGGGTGGTCCCAGGTGGTCCCACTTTCCCGACACTTGTCCCTGACTAACCCAGCTGGAATGCCAGATCTCTACCCAGGCCAGAGATACCATTCTCTAGGTCAGAAGGTCTCTGCTTAAAGAACTTTGACTGCGGCTCTCACACTAGCAACGCTCTGGCATTGCTGGGGCAGAAGAGCTGGGATCTGAAGCAGGTGATCCTGTTGACTAGGTGCTTCCTTGCTCGGCCAGGGGCTCAGCATCCCTGGCTTGGGCTTCTCCATCAGCAGTGCTCTCTTCCCTGCCTGGACAACCCATTGGCCAGGGGCTCAGCATCCCTGCCTTGGGCTTCTCCATCAGCGGTGCCCTCTTCTCTGCTCTGGCATCTTCTCTCTCACTCTTCTCATTCTGTATTGTTGATGTATCCCCCATTTCCACCTGGGCCTTATCCACACAGCTCCTCAAGCTAGAAACCTGACCTCCTTCAGCTGTCTCACCCATCACCCCAAGTGTCAATCCAGTCAGCTCTGGCTCCAAATATACACTGTCTCTGTTCATACGGACATTGTCTCTGGTTTGCATTTTATCCACCTGTACAAATGCCAGACTAAAGGTTGGACATATGACAAAGAGACTGGGTCTAACCCATCTTAGCTGCTGGGGAGTTAGCCTCTAATCAGACTGATACAGTCCTGAGGCAGAGGTTTCCACAGCTCCATCACTGGGGACTTGAACAGCCCACCATAAGATGTGTAGCTGAGGAAGTGAAGACATACTCAGGGACCAACAGCAAGAGATGAAGGCTGGCAGCGTTGTTTGGAGGTTTTGTTCATGAGGATTGAAACTAAGTTCATGCATGAGAAACATGTTCTTTGCCATGGAGCCCAAAGGTGTCACTTAAAATGACCAATCTGGGGCAGGGGAGAAGACCTAGCAGGTGAAAATGCTTGCCACACAAGCTGACAACCCCAGTTTGGATCCCTAGAGCCCTCGATATGCCAGATATGGCAGTGTGCATCTGTACTCCCAGCACTCGCTCCAAAATGGGAGGCAGAGATGGGAGAATTATGTGGAAGCCCAAGGCCAGCAAGCCTGGTGCACACAGCACAGCGAAGAGAAATCCCGCCTCAAATTAGGTGGAATGAGAGGAATGACACTTAGGGTTGACCTCTGACCTCCACCTGTATGTCACAGCACTGACACACCTCTGACACACCTGTGTGTCAAAGCGTGTGCCCTCACGGAAAACATACACACATGCATCATAAAGAATTCTTTTTTAGATTTATGTGTTTACGCTTGTTTGAATTAGGGAAGAGCAGGAGCACAGGCCCTCCCACTAGCACAAATGCGGTTGAGTTTGCTGCATTTGGAGAATTGCAGGATCAGCACAACCAGAGTGTACTAGACGAGCCTCACCCTGGGAAAACCTTCCCGAGCATTGCATCTTCCTGCCAGGTCCTAGTGTATGAGGGCTTTGTCTGCATTTATTTATGTGAACTATGTGCATGCCTGGTGCCCATGGAGGTCAGAAGAGGGCATCATAGCCCCTGGAACTGGAGATACAGATGACTGTGAGACACCAAGTGGGTGTTGGGATCCAAACCTAGATTCTCTTCAAGAGCAGTCAGTGCTCTTAATCATGGAGATTAATCACTGCAGAGGCAGGTAGAACTCTGTGAGTTCAAGATCAGTTTGGTCTAAGTAAAAACTTGCAGGAGAGTCAGGGCTGTCCTGAAAACCCGCCTCAAAACAAACAAACAAAGCCAGGTGGTGGTGGTGCACACCTTAATCCCAGCACTCAGGAAGTGGAGTCAGACAGATGTCTGTGGGTTTGAGGCCAGCCTGGTCTACAGAGTGAGTTCCAGGACAGGTTCCACAGTTATACAGAGCAACCCTGTCTCAAAAAAACAAAACAAAAAACAAAAACACACACACAAAAAAACAAAAGACCCCCCCCAAACAAACAAATGTGTAAAAAAATATTAATAATAGATAGAGATTATGTTATAGACACCGGAGGATATAAAATCCCCTGTTTGATATATGTCTGCCTACATCACTTGTTGGTTCCTCTGGCCCTCTCCACCAGGAGTCTGCTGCAGGCTGCTGTCCAGCAGCCCCATTAGCTACCCTCTGAATCTGCAGCCTTAAGCTTTGCGGGTGCCAAGGCTCCTAGCTGGAGAGCCTTCCACGGGGCAGACGGGCTCCCAGCCCTTGCCACTTTCACTAATGGGGTCTGACACAATCGACGTCTTCTTCCCAAGCATCAGTTGTCAGGGGGCAGCTGCTCTGTGATAATGGCGGCCTTTGGCAAGGCAGTTCATGCAAGATTCACCCTTGAGGAACAATACACTGTTTAAGGAGAAATGAGATGAGTTTGGGCTCAGACAAATGAAAACATAGATAGGAATAACAGCCTGCACTCGAAGTGTATGAGACAGTATTTGAAAAGCAAGCCCCCCCTCCCCCGCCCAAGTAAAAGGTGTAGTCTGTCAGAAGTGGGAGGTTTGGACGTATCATTCCCAAAGATCAGAGAAAGAGTTAGTAATTGATTATTTTAAAGATTTAGTGTGTGTGTGTGTGTGTGTGTGTGTGTGTGTGTGTGTGTGCATGTAAGCATCTGATCCCCTGAAACCAGAATTGCTGGTGGTTACAAGCTTCTGGAATCTGGGCACTGGGAACCAAACTCTGGTCCTCAAGACCAGCAAGTGCCTTTAACCACTGAGCCATCTCTCCAACTCCAACCCCTACCACCCGCCCCCCCCACATTAATTTGGACGTTTATTTATTTGAGACGTTCTCATTTGGCCAAGGCTGGTCTCCAACTCACTAGGTAGCTGAAGATGATCCTGAACTCCTGTTCCTCCTGCCTCTCCCTCCCGAGTGCTGGGGTGACTTCTGACTCAGGTATAGTGAGTAACTTGCAGTCCTAGCACTGGAGGAGCTGAGGCAGGACGTCCACGGTTCCCAGCCTTGTCTAGAGTTTAGTCCCTGTCTCTCAGCAACAACATGAACGTCTCAGGATTGAAAGCCTCAGCGTGATGTGCTCCTGTAGCTACTGAGTCTGGGGCTGTAGCTGTCACGTGGGAAATGCTGACTGTATGCTGAGTGGAGGCTGAGACAGGAGGAGTACTGTGAGTTTGAGGCTAACCTGAGCTTCACAATGAGTTCTAAGACAATCTAAACTACTGAATAAAACCTTGTTTTTTTGAGACAGGGTTTCTCTGTAGCTTTCGAACCTGTTTTGGAACTAGTTCTTATAGACCAGGGTGGTCTCGAACTCACAGAGATCCACCTGCCTCTGAGTCCCCAGTGCTGGGATTAAAGACGTGCGCCACCACCACCCGGCAAGAAATGTGTTCTTATAGCTCATCAGGGTGAACCAGAGTTCAGTTCCCAGCATGCCACACCAGGTGGCTCACAGCTGTGTGTAACTCCAACTCCAGCTCCAAGGGCTCCAATACTTTTTTCTGGCCCCTCTTCTGAGGTCACCCACACTCAAGTGCACGGGCACTGTCTGTAATGGTCTGTCCTGTCCCTTTAAGAGACAAGCCCCACCCATTCCCCCCACCAATCTGCTGAGGCAAGCAGATCTTCCTTCTGCTTCCAGCCTGAGCTCCTTTCTTTCCTGAAGAGGCAGCTTCTGCCTCTCTCCCTTCTCCCCACTTCTCCCCTTCCCCCTCCTCTCTGTTTCTCTCTCTTTCTCTTTCTCTCTGCTCTCTCCCTTCTCTCCTTCCCCCTTTCCCTTTCCCCTCTATATCCCACTAAATCAATACCCACTTTCTCTGCATGGCATGCCTAATAGGTCTCTGTGTTTCACCCGCTGTGGTTCCTCAAGGGACTGGCTGCCCCACCAGGTCTCTCACCCGCTACACAGCTCCCTGCCTGGGACCAGCTGCCTTCGTGGCCCATCGTGGTCTCATGGCCTGCTGCCCGCTTCAGCCACTTGGGGAATGGCGCCATTTTAGTTTTACCATAACACTGTCTTAGTTATTGTTTTATGTGAAAGGCATGACTAAGGCAACTCTTCTAAGCGAAAACATTTAATTGGGGACTGACTTACAGTTTCCAAGGTTAGACCATTATCATGATGGCTGGGAGCATGGGGGCATGTAGGCTGACTTGGTGCTGGAGAAGGAGCTGAGAGTTCTACATCCTGATCTGTAGGTAGGGAGAAAGATTGGGCCTGACATGGGCTTTTGAAACCTCAAAGTCCACCCTTAGTGACACACTTTCTCCAACAAGGCCATACCTTCTGATCCTTCTAATCCTTTCAAACAGTTCCACTCCCTGATGACTAAGCATTCAAATATATGAGTCTATGGAAGCCATTCTTATTCAAACCACCACAGGAACAGATATACACACATAATAAAACATAAAAATAAAGCTTAGCTCTCTGGGTAAAGATGCTGCTTATTGTGAATTTTAGGTGAATGTCAGGTCCAGCTCATCAGATACAGGAGAAAAGCATTAAAGGTGGGGTTATGAGGCAGACACTGTGGTCTTCAATCTAGTCCATGACATTTGCTAAGTAGATTATTTTTTGAGACAGGGTCTCATGTAGTCTTACATTCCCTATGTAGCTGAGGCTGGCCTTGAACTCCTGATATTACCACAACTCCCATTTGAAAACTGCATTATGTGTTGCATTATGCATGTACACACGTGTGGAGGCCAGCAGTCAACCTCTGGTATCATTCTTTAGGCACTGCACATCTTGTATTTTTGAGAGGCTGGCTGACTAGCAAACCCCAGGGATCTACCTGCCTCTGCTGTTCCGGAGCTAGGATTATAATATAATGCCACCTGCCTGGTTTTTCCACAAGGTTCTGGGGTTAAATTCAGGTCCTCAGACTTGCACAGCAAGCAGTTTACCAGCTGAGCCTCTCCTCGGAGGCTGAGGCTTACTGGCCTTTATTCTTATTTATTATGGACAGTGTCGGACTGCGTAGCTCTGCTACGCAGAACAAACAATGTTCCTATAGGAACAATAGGAGCAAACAATGTTCCTAACTCAGCCTCCTCAGTGTTGGGATTAAAGGCATGAGCCATCATGTTTGGCTTTTGATTTTTAAAAGGAAATTAATAATAATAATAATTATTATTAGTGCGTGTGTGTGTGTGTGTATGCCACACACACATGCCTCAGCACTTGTGTGGAGGTAGGATGACAGCTTTCAGAGGTCGGGCTCTTCTTCCACTGTGGTGACCAGGTTTTCACGGCAAGCCCCTTGATCAGTTGAGCCACCTTGCCAGCCCATGCCTGGGCTTTTGAACTTTGGATTTTATTCCTTGTTGGTCTGGAAGACACTGAACTACATTGACAAGTTTCAGCTCACGCTGTATATCAGTTTGAATATAAAATGTCCTCCACAGGCTCCTGTATTGAAGAACTGGACACCATCTGCTGGACGGTTCAGAAGAGATTGGATTGTGCTGGCTGTGATTTCGTGAATGGGTTAACCATTGATGAACTCATAATGGATGGCCTTATTGGGAGGTAGGGTCTAGTTGGGGGAAGCAGGTCACTGGGAATGGGCTTTTGATGTCCTTGCCACGTGTCACATGGTCCCCACCTTCCTTACCACCACCCAGGAGCAACAGAGTCAAGTGACTGTGGACTGAAATCCTTGACCCATGAGCCCATATCGATCCTTCTTTCAAGTTGTTTTTCTCAAATATTTTGTCACATGAATAAAATGTCTGACATGGTGAAACGGGAAATTCTGAAGAAAGCATCATTGAAGAAGCATTACAAAACAGAGGGCAAAGGCCAGGAAGGGGCCTAGACTGAAGCACAAATCCTGCTGAGGCCTGGGATGTGAACCTTGGTTACTTCTACCCTTTGACCTGACGACTTTGGAGAGATTGACAAAGATATCATGTCCAGAGGCTCAAGACACACATCACAAGGTGGCCGGACTCCTGCTTTGTGGACATTTCTGCTCTGTTTGTACCATCTGGAAGTCATGTCTTGTAGGCCCTGCTCTGTCTCAGCATTCAGCAGTCCACATCAGTTTCTGCCACACTGCCTGCCTCAGAACACTGGTTCAGAGCCATGGAACCCTCTCTCCAAACTGCAACTTCTAAGACCCAAATACAGTTCCTTTGCTTTTGTAGTTGCTGAGTTGGGATTGGTCAACAGCACTCAGAAAGATTGCTGGCTGCTGTGTGGAGATCATGGAACAGAAATGTGAGGAATGAGGACTTAGGTGCTATCATGATGCCTTCATGAGGGCTGGGTGGCTGGAGGGAGATGGAGAAAAGCAGATTTGGAATAAACAAGTCTTAAGAACTGTGCTGAGTCAGGTGGTGGTTGTATGGGCCTTTAATCCCAGCACTGGTGAGGCAGAGGTAGGGTGATCTTTGTGTGTTCAAGGCCAGCCTGGTCTACAGAGCGAGTTCCAGGACAGCTACACAGAGAGACCCCATCTCAAAAAACCAATAAATAAATAAACAAACAGAGGATCTGACGATGGTCCGAACATGGGGAGGAGTGGAAGATCATGGGTAACTCTGGCAAGATCAGGTTGTCAGAGAGATGGGCAACCAAGGATTCTGCTTAGCATCTGAAGCAACAGGGAGGACCAGACAGAGATGAGGCCCTCAGCACTCCCATGGGCATGGATGGAAGGCTACAGGGAAACCTTGATAGTAGAGGCAAACCCCAGGATGTGACTTCCTGGGGAAGGGGGAACTTCTGTAGGAGCAAAGTCAGGATGACTTTCACATCTAAAAGGATGGAAAGAGAGCTGGGCATGCTGGTGCACACTTGTAATCGCCGCACTGGGGAGGTGAAGGCAGGAGGGTCAGGTTCAAGGTTACTCTCAGCAACACAATCAGTGTCTTGGCTAGTATTTTGTCACCTCGACACAAGCTAGAGTCATTGGAGAAGAGGGAACATCGCTGGAGAAAATGTCTCTACCAGATTGGCCTGTAGGCAAGACTGTAGGGAATTTTCTTAATTAGAGATTGATGTAGGTGTCCCACAGCAGGTGTGGCCAGCCTGGACAGGTGGTCCTGGGTGAAGTTAGAGAGCAGGTCGAGCAAACCAGGAAGCAGCACTCCTCCGTGGCCTCTACTTCAGTTCCCGCCTTCAGGTTCCTGCCTTGAATTCTTACCCTGACTTCCCTTAGGGACCAAATAACCCAAGAAGTATAAGATGAAATAAACCCTTTCCTCCCCAACTCGATTTGGTCATGTCATTTGTCACAGCCATAGACACCCTGGTTAAGACAGTGGGATTGAGGCCAGCCTGGGCTACATGATATTCTATTTCAAAAGAAAACTAAAGTGGGTGGAGGGGAGCTGGAGAGAAGGGTCAGTGGTTAAGAGCACTGGTCAGGCATGGTGGCCCAAGCCTTTAATCTCAGCACTCGGGAGGCAGAGGCAGGCGGTTCTCTGAGTTCAAGGACAGCCTGTACCATATAGGGAGTTCCAAGACAGTCAGGGCTCCATAGAGAGACCCTGCCTCCAAACCAACCAACCAACCACCAACCAAAGTCCCCAAATGGTACTGGCTGCTCTTTCAGAGAACCTAGGTTTGGTTCCTAGCACTCACATGGTGGCTCCCAAACTGCCTGTTACTCCAGTTCCAGGCTCAGATGCCCTCCTCAGGCACTAGGCATGCATGTGCTGCATTTATATACATGCAGGAAAATTGATTCATAGGAATACTGGTGTAGGAGGTCCTTTGGTATTTCTGTTGCTTTCATTGGTTGAATAAAGAGACTGCCTTGGCCTTTTGATAGGACAGCCCTTAGGTAAGCGGAGTAGACAGAACAGAATTCTGGGAAGAAGGACAGACAGGCAGACGCAATGAATCTCCGGCTCAAAATGGACATAGGTTAGAATCTTGTCGGTAAGCCATGACCCTGTGGTGATACACAGATTACTAGATATGGGTTAAAGCAAGATTTGAGAGTTAGCCAAGAAGAGGCTAGATATAATGGGCCAGGCAGTAATTTAATTAATACAATTTCTGTGTAATTATTTCAGGAGTTAAGCGAGGTGGACGGGACAGAACAAGGGGCCCTGTGCAGGATGGACGGGAGCCAGGCGGGACAGGACTGCAGCCTGCCCGCTCCTCCTCTCTTACTACACAATACAATTAAAAATAATAAAATGAAAAAAGAAATAAAACAAGCAAAAAAGAACAGAAAAGGGGCAGCAGGGAGGTGGCAATGGCTTAATCAGTAAAGTTGCTGTGGAAGGAGGAGGCCTATGTTCAACCCCCGGCAGCCATGTTAGTTGTTGTTGTTTACTTTTTGTTTTTTTTTTAAAGGCTAGACATGGCAGTGTACACCTATAATTCCAGTGCTGGGGAGGTGGAGACAGGAGGATCCCTGGAGCTTGCTGGCAATTTAGTCTGCCCAATAAAAGAACTCAAGGTTGAGTGAAGAGTCCTGTCTTGGAAAACAAGGTAGACGGCTGCCGAGATGGCCCAGCAGGTGAAGTCCTGCTCCCAAGCCTGCGCTGAGTGTGAAGCCTGGGACTCCAGCGGTGTGTGAGAGAGAACTGACTGCTGCAGCTTGTCCCCCACGGAGGCAGGCGTCGTGGCGTGCACACATTCCTGTACTGTATCACTCACAAAATAAGTAAATACATTCAATATAGGTAAATTTTTTATTTGATAAATGAATCACCAATATACTTGTGTGTCGAAAGACAGTCCAGGAGTGGAGTTGTGTGAGGGGAATTCTAAGCATTTGTGAGAAAACTCTAATAAAACAAGACTCTTGTGGCCACAATTTCTCTTCAAAAACACAGAATTGTTCTTGGAATGGGCTTTTGTGTTCCTCCCAGGGATCATGGATAGGAGTAAGTTCACTTTAGATCATTAATTACAACTGCTTATTGTTAATTTTTATATGCCTCTATGGAAAGCATGGTTTTGCCATGTGCGCCTCTATATGATTGTACACTTCACTCAGGTGACTCTTCTTAACCCTTAGGGTATAAATTATCAGATGCTCTGAATAAAGTTGGTTATTGCATGAGACTTTCTACCTGACTTTTAGACCTGGCTCTGCCAGGAAAGTTGCAGGAGCCAACCTGGTCTACAGAGTGAGTTTCAGGGCAGTCAGGGCGAACGTGACTAACAGGGCTAACAGAGAGAAACCCTATCCTGAAAACGAAACAAAGATGCCAAAACATTACCAGTAGGCCACAGCCTCGTGGCAATACACAGATTAATAGGAATGGGTTAATTTAAGATGGAAGAGCTAGCTAGGAATATTCCTAAGCCATTGGCCAACAGGGTTGTAATTAATATAGTTTCTGTGTGATTATTCGGGTCTGGGAAGCCGGAAAGTGAAAGTGCAGTCTCCATTTACAAAAAGAACTCTACCCCTTGTCAACCTCACACTCAAACCCATCACCTTAAGCCATGACCTGTTGGCTCCATAAGTCATCTGATAATCAAAAACACAGCCTGCCCCATTTCACGAGCTCCCACGGTCACCAACAGTTCCCACATTTTCAAGTTCATAGTCTCTTAACTGTGTGCTCCAGCAAAACAAAAAACAAGTTACATATATCCCCCCCCATACGCACTGCACACATCTTTAAGAGCTTATAGTAGAAGAATAAAGACACCAAAAACAAACAAACAAATAAAACCCTACAGGTGAGAACAAGGGGAAAATCCTGGAAGTTTCCAGAGACAAGCACCCAGATCACATCCAAAGGAATGAAGATTAGAGAATCTCTTGCCTGTGAGAGGCCTGTGAGAAGACAATGGAGTTGGTATCAGCCAAGTGCTGTGTGTGTTGTGTGCACGTGCGTGCATGCGTGTGTTGCAGGCAGGGTCTCACTCACTATGTAGCCCTGACTGACTTAGAACTTACTATGTAGACCAGGCTGGCCTCCAATTCACAGAGATCTGCTTGCCTCTGCCTCCCATTTCCTGGGATTAAATGTGTACACCACCACTGCCTGCTCTGAAAATATTCTTGACATGGAGTGCTTTTGTTCTCAATCTTCATTGCTGAGAGTGAAAGGCAGACTTTCTGGGCCCTCTCAAGGCTAAGAGGCTTTGCAGCGTACACCTCCCCTCTGCAAAAACGAATTCAGGGCATTTTCCAAGGAAAGAAAGAAGCCAATCTCAGAAGATTAAGAAGATTAATTGTTCTAGAATATGAATGAGTGCTAGGAAATTAGCAAAAGGCTCCCCCCCCCCCGACACACACAAATAACAACTTCTTGGGAACGGTTTTGAGGCTTTGACTCTGGTTGAACATGGTGATTCATGCCTATAATCCTTATGCTTGGAGCCTGAGGCAGGAGGTACTGAGTTGACAGCCCGGGCTATACAGCAATATGCCCTCTAGAAAAACAACACAAGACTGGAGCCAGGGAGATGTTCAGAGGGTGAAGATGCTCGCTGCCAAGCCTCGGGACCTGAGTTTAATCCCTAGGACCCACACGGCAGAGAAAACTAGCTTCTGGAAGCTGGCCTCTGACCTGTCACATACACATGCACATAAAATCAATAAATGCAGGAAGGGTGGCCTTTCAGTACATCTGCCTTTACTTGAACCAAGCTTTTTGTCCCTTGCTCTGCAGACCTGGACCCCAGATGCAGCCCAGACCCTCTAAACAAGTTCTCCCTGACTGCTTGCTGCAGAGTGAACCAATCTGCCAGCCCACAGCCTTCCAGAATGCCAGCTTTTTCACAGAGCCACACTTGCCCCTCTGTGAGGCCACTGAGGCTGTGGTGGCCCTGGCTGGGTTAGGGGCAGCCAGGAGGGTTTTGTTTCCTGACAATTCTAGAAGCAAGTTTGGCTTGTGCTCCTTCCCAGGGCTTCTGGGAAATGTTTGCCTCTCTGTCTGGCAACTCTGCCCTATGGCTGAGGCCAAGAACCCTTTGAACAAACTGCCTGCTGCTTACACAGAGCAATGTGGAGGACAGTCTCTGTCTGGGAAGCATACTTCCTGGCTGCTCCTTGCCAGGTGTGACTTTCTGTTTATTCCAGACCAGGTGGAGAGCCTTAGAGGAGCCAGCAGCCCACCCCTCCTTAGTGGAGCCAGCAGCCCACCCCCCTGTCAAGTCTCAAAAAAAAGTCACAGATCACAAGGCACTGGGACAAAATGTTCTTGCCTTATCTGGATGACACTAGAAGCCTAAGCCTTCACTGAGCAGTGAGAGCTGGCAGCTACATCGCCACACCTTGTATTCCAAAGCACAGGCCAAACCAGGAAGCCATTAAACCAGGAAGCCTTGCCTCTCTTTCTACTGTGGGGGTGGGACAAGGCCAACTGGAGGGCAAACTCCACCTCCGAGTTCCTTGAAGACAGCCTAATCTTTGAGGTTGAGGAAGGGGTGCTGTGTGTGTGTGTGGTGTATAGAATCTCAAATCTGCCAATTGATTTCTAAAATAACTTGGATTTCCAGAAAAACCTCAAAACCAAGCTGAGACACACAGAGGACCTGCCCTGGCTGGGCTACTTGTTCACACTTGGTACAAATGGCCAGACCACGTTCCCTCGAGGAAAGGAATCTCATCTATTAGTATCACTGCGATCCCATCTTTAAGGTTCATCCAATTCTGTTTGCTTCTGGAGATGGGTCTCATGAATTCAGGCTGACCTTGAATTTCAGATCCTCCTGCCTCTACCTCCCTAGAGCTGGGATTATAGGGGTGTGCTACCATGCCTGGTTTATATGACGCTGGGAATTGAACCCACGGCTTCGGACGCTGCTAGGCAAGCACATGCTAGGTGGTAAACCTGCCTGCAGCGCAGCCTCCTTTGTCCAGTCATGAAGGTGCACGACTTGCTGTACTTGTGCTGTGGTAACTTCCTGGTTCCCACTGCCACTCCCACTCGTTTATTCACGCTCATTGCACACGTAACTTGGCTTTCACCCTGCTGCTTTCAAGCCACTGACCTTAATTCCTAAGGTCATCAGCCGATCAGCAGATATTTCTTCAGTGCCCACTGTGTGCCAGTGTTAGACAGTGAACAGAGCAGAGGAAATCACAGTGCCTGAGGCACTCACACTATATTGGGGGAAGACAGGCAATAAGCATATAAACGTGCAGGCATAGAATAATTCCAGGTATGGATAAATACTGGGGAAAAGATTGGAATCACGAGAACAGCTGCCTTGGAGATTCAAGCTAAGAATATTTTAGACAGGAGAAACAGCAGTCTCCCAAATCCTGAGGTAGGACAGTACTTATGTCTAAGGGATGGAAAATACTGTGGCTGTGGCTTGGTCCATGCTAAGGTGAACGAAAGTCTAGAAGGCTGTGAGGACCCAGGTCACACAAGTCTTTGGATTTTTTTTTTCTAAGTACTTTTATCTACCTGTCACAGAAGGCACAGGTTTGTCAGGTGTGGCAGGGACACAGGGACAGCTGTGCTGTCTCCTATAGCCACACCAAGTACTTCTTTTCAGAGACCTTCATTCAGACCAACTCAGAAAACAATTTCAGCAGCAGCCAGTGTGAAACAGGGCTGGAGTCTGTTTAAAGCAGAAAGATGCCCAGGGAAAGCATGAAACACAAAGTATGGCGTGAGCCTCACAAACACTAAAAATGTTTCTGGATGTGTTCTTACTCTATGGCGCTGGCCTGGGACTCAGAGATCGCCAGCCTCGGCCTCTGTCTCTGCCTCCTGAGTGCGTTAAAGGTGTGAGCCACCATGCCCAGCATCAGATGTTTTAAAGATAGGTTTTTGTTGGGATTATTTGGAGTCCTGGCCTCCAACTTCTCTTTCCTGCTAGAGATCTTTACTTTCCTTCTGATTTGAGTTACTGAAAGCTGTGTCAAAGTTGTTTACCAGCTCTGCTTCACGAGCACGTGTTGCCTTGCCTTGATCAGAGGATAAGGTTTTCACCTGTTGGCCCACCTGACTGTTGGGTATAGAAGCCTCCATGGTGCTATTGAAGAAAGGGCTTCTTACCAGTGACTAGAGGTCCGTGTCTCTGTCTCTTTGTCTGTGCTGTCTCTGTGTGTTTCAACCTCCAGCCCCATGCCCGAAGCTCGCGAACTGTATGGTAGCGCATAGAGCACAGACAGGCGTTGTGCGCTGCAGGTTTTGAGCGTGGGACTTTGAGAGACAGAGAGAAGCTCAAGGAATGAGTAAGACAGTCGAGTGAGTGAGCATGGACTTGGAAGCGAGAGCTGGGATTGTGTCTCAGCATCAGCCGTGTGTGCCATTCTGCTGGCTCTTAAGGTAAATCTTCAAGTGTTGCTAAGAAGCCTTTTCCTTTTCTCTCTTACAAAGTTTATTTTCAGCCAGGTGGTGGTGGCACAGGCCTTTAATCTCAGCACTCAGGAGGCAGAGGCAGGTGGGTCGCTGTGAGTTCCAGGCCAGCCTGGTCTACAGAGCGAGTCCCAGGACAGTCGGGACTGTTACATGGAGAAATTCTGTCTCAAAAAACCAAAACAGAAAAACAAATTTGTTTCCCTTTTTATGTGTCTGTGTGTCAGCGTGAGTGTATCACATGTGTATAGACCTGCAGAGGCCAGAAAAGGGCATCTGCTCTCCTGGCGCTGGAGCTATAGGTGGTCGTGAGCCGCGGTGTATGTGAGTGCTTAGAACTGAACCTAAGTCCCCTGCAAGAGCAGCAAGCACTCTTAACAGCTAAGCCATCTCTCCAGCCCCTTCTCACTCTTTTACGTACATGAAATTATAAGGTGGTCTGAGGGTACCTTACATGGGATCATAATCTGATAAAGAAAACCAGGACCCAATAGGGTTGCATAAGGGATTAGATACAGGTTTTTTTTCTTCTTCCTCCTCCTCCTCCTCTTCTTCCTCCTCCTTCTCCTTCTTCAAACTATAAAGGGAGTTTCTGGTGAGATTCCTAGAAAATAAAAGTTTTAGAGCCGGGAAGGATGAAAGGCCTTAAGCACGTGTTAACTGTGTAGAAATACTTTATTTTCTAAAGGATTTATATATTTTTATTTTATGTGTGTGTTGGCCTGCATGTATGAATGTGTACACGCATGCCTGGCACCCACAGAAGCCAGGAGAGGGCATCGGAGTCTCTGGATCCGGAGTCAGAGATGGTTGTGAGCCGCCATGTGAGAGCTGGGAACTGAACCCAGGTCCTCTGCAGGAGTAGCCAGTGCTCTTAACTGCTGAGCCATCTCTCCAGCCCTGCTGGAGTTCTTGATCCTCAGCTGGCGAGGACCCAGTCAGATCCTCAGACCCCAGGGTGAGCGGCTCCTTTCCCTCTCATGCACATGGTCTTACATCTTTTTAGCTCGCTGGGTTTGAGGAGTAGGCTGGCCTCGATGATAATGTGACTACTATGGGACAGGCACCTCCCGCTCTGTTCAGGTAGCATCCTACAAGGACATAAGGAAAAAAATTCCTATTTGGGCCTGAGGATTGGGGCTCAGGGGTGGAGCCCTTGCCTAGTCTGTGAATGACACTGGGTGTGTGATCCCCAGCACCACAGGCCCTGCGAAGGAGAAGCTTGTGCTTGTCTGGGCTGGAGGGGTGCTGTGGGGCACAGGTACTGAGTTCTTCCACAGAGAACTTGGGGTTATTTTCAGTGTGGGCTAAATGAGAATTTAGGGCACACTCAGTACCTTCTCCCTTTGCCTTTTCCATCTGAAGCTACTACAGTTTCAGGGGAGGATGGGGCACAGTGTGACAGGTAGGTGTGACAGTTTGACACAAGCTAGAGTCATCAAAGAGAAGGCAGCCTCAATTGGAAAAAAAAATCCCTCCATAAGATCTGGCTGTAGGCATTTTCTTAATTAGTGATTAACAGGAAGGGCCCAGCTCACTGCGGGTAGTGTTACCCGGGGCTGTGTCCTGGGTTCTATAAGAAAGCAAACTGAGCCAGTCAGTAAGCAGCACCTCTCCGTGGCCTCTGTGTCAGTTTCTGTTTCCAGGTTCCTGCCTGTTTGAATTTCTGCCTTGACTCCCTTCAATGGGGGTCCTACAATGTGGAAAATGGTTAACCATATAAACCCTCCCCTCAACTTTCTTTTGGTCACCATGTCTCGTCATAGCAATAGTAACCCTAATGAGGACACTAGCCCTGTCGCCTTGGGCTTGTTTCAAAAAGGGGTTGGGGACCAGCTCATGCCTGTAATCATAACCCTCTACCGGCTGAAGCAGGAAGATGAATTTGAGGCCTGCTGGGCTATATAGTGTGCTCCAGGCCAACCTGGGCTACATGATCCAGATCTGACTCAAAAAAACCAAAAAGACCACAGGAGGGCCATCAAGGGTTGAGGACAGCCTGGGCTAGAGTGAGGCTTGGCTCAAGAAGTAAATGAAGAAATGGGCAAATGGGGGCCGTGGATGAGGCCATTGAAAAATTAAAAATATACATCATTATCACCTAAGGCCAAGTGACACTCAGCCTCTTCACCCCTGATTGTTCCACACACATCAGATGGCATGGATTTCAGGCCAGGCTCTTTTGGCTTCAGGACCTCACACACTGAGTGCTAGGGTATCTTGAGGCAACTGGGCATACCAATCCATCCTCCTCTGACTCGAGGTTTAGGATAAAACTTTGGCAACTCAGAGAAGCCCATCAATGTTTAATTTCACCAGCAGTGATCTGAAACAGACTTCACAGCATCTCCCTGTACCATTCCCACTCGGACAAAAAGGAAAAAAAAAACATGCACTTATGTTCAGCTGCCATTTCCTCAGCAGAGTGATTAATCAATTAATTATTCCATCGCTGTGCCAGTCACGCACATTTCGGAGTGTTTACCATATGCCTCCTTGTATTGTTGGATGGCGGAGCAGCCAGGGTGGGAGCCTTGTTAGGAAACGGAATCTGGGGAGCTGACAGAGACCTGCTCCCAAGTGGGCCAGGTGCCAGCCTTGGGACGGAGGACCCAGCTGGCCATCCCACCGTTCACCCTCACACATCCTCAGAGCGATGCCGTTCCTAGGCTGGCTGTCCTTGGCCTTCACTACGTTTTCCTCCCAGCCTGTCTCATTTACAAGTTTTCTACCCTGCCAATACAATGGCCATTCAAAGAAAAAAATTTAGGGGATAGATCATGTATGCTAGGGTGGCCTTGGCTTTGTTACATAGTGATGTCGAACCCCTAGCCTTTCTCTTCCAGCTCCTAAGTGCTGGGATTGAAGGCAGGGGTCACTGCCCTTCCAGCTTCTTGCTATCGGGTTAGGGATGTAGCTGATGTGTGCTTGCTTCTGTATTTTCTGTGGATAGGACGATTGGGTGGAAGGATGTCTCAGCAGAAATGTTGCATCTGCTAAGTAGTTCTGCTGTGTCTTCTCCAGGATGTTGCTGTGGACATCAGTCTTCAGTGCTGTTGGGTGGGACCCCGGTCCACCCTGAAATATGACATGTGTTTGCCTGGGGAACTGCTGGCCTCCTTCTCCCAACTGGTCCCTGGGTGGAGCTGTTGAGAAATGGCAGGTTGCCTGAATTCGTCAGCAGCCCTCTCTCTCCTGGGCAGAAGTTTCTGGAACTCCCATTGTTGAGGTAGCCACCAGAGAAGACACTTGGATGTAGTGTCAAGCCAATAAGTCTTCATTAGCAGGCTGGTGACAATGCTGGGTGTTCAGGGCCCGAGTGTAGTCCTCAGCTTTTCTCAGGGTGAGCGTTTAAGCACAAAAAACCATGTTCTGGGTTGACATCCTTCAGTTAGCAAGAACAATCGGCCAGAAGCAGAACTGCAGAAGCCAGAGAAGCAAGGTTAGTACATTCAGGAAATTTCCAGAACTGTGGATTTGGACGGATTAGGTCTTTGTTCTCATTCTGGCAGGTGGTGCTGCCTGTGTGCTGGGGTTCAAGGCCTGAATGGTACTTCCATCACGGAGTCAGTTGTGCTAACGTCTGGGGGGCTGTTACACAGCTCACTTTGAAGAAGCAAATGAAGGAGGTCTCTTCCTCCACAGCCGTATCCCATTGTTCTCTGGTCCTCATGTCCCCATCCCAAGTACAATGTCATCCCTTCCCACCTATACTCCATGTTGGATATTAAGATCCGACCCTCGCTATGTAGCCCAAGCTGGCCTTGAACTCATGAGCAATCCCAGTGTCTGAGTGCTGGCATTACAGGCATGTGTCAAAGGAAGCAGGGAGAGTAGAGTATTAGCTGACTTTATGTGATAGAGACTCCAAGCAAAAAAGTGAGATTGAGACTTACGTTGTAGCTCTGTTGGTAGAGCATTTGCCTAGTATGCATGAAGTCCTGGGTTGGATGCCTAGCACCGCAGAAACCACATGCTTGTAATCTCAGTAGCTGGGAGGTAGAAGCAGGTAGAAAAGTTCCACTTGGTTTGGGTGCAGCCTAGGATACATAAGAGCCTGTTTCAAAATCAAAACAAAACCGACAAGATTCTTCTCCCTTGCTGTGCACACCATCAACCGCTTCCAGCTGCCAAAGGCTTGCCAGTCGCAGAGCTCCCCCGAGCGTGGCGTCTGGGCCTCATCCTGTACTCAAGCACAGGTCCCCGGCAATCTCCTTGGGGCCTCCAAGAATCACGCAAACAAAGTTGTGTAAACTCGCAGCCCACATCCTCTTTATGAGAGAGCTAGTTCTCTGTAGATGTGTGGGGCGGGAGAGATGGCTCAGTGCTAAGGGCATTTGCTGCTCTTGCAGAGGACCAATCTTTACACTTATGTCAGGTGGCTTACAACTGCCTATAAATCTAGCTCAGGGAGATTCAATGTCCTTTTCCAGTCTCCAGAGGTACCCACACATACGAGCACATACTTTCTCTCACGCACATTTAAATAAAACATATTTTAAAAACTTATAGCTGGGCGGTGGTGGCGCACGCCTTTAATCCCAGCACTGAGGAGGCAGAGGCAGGCGGATCTTTGTAAGTTCGAGGCCAGCCTGGTCTATAAGAGCTAGCTCCAGGACAGGCTCCAAAGCTACAGAGAGACCCTGTCTCAAAAAACCAAAACAAAAAACAAAAAAAATTAATTTATTCATCACTCCCTGTTCCTTCATGACTTTTTCCAGTTTTATTTTTAAAATTATATATTTGTGTGTGTGTATGTGGTATATGTGTGTTCCTGTGCCACCGCATGCATGAGATCAGAGGACAGATGGTAGGAGAGAAGTCTCTGCTCGTACCATTTGGTTTCTGGGGTTGTAAGGCTTGGTGACAGGTACCTCCGCCCACTGAACCATCTCAGCAGCCTGTGGATTTTTATTCTACTTTCGCTCTGATGCTGGAATCCTCTGCTTTACTGACCCTGTATGATAAGTCTTGAAGTGAGGCTATAAAATCGCTCCCGCTTCATTGAGCTGGGATCAACCACCATAATTGCATTGAATTTCCAAGTGGATTTTTGCCTGGGGTTGTGTTTTTCAAATGATGAACCAGCGTGTTTCTCTGTTCACTTGGTTCTTCCCTCCTTTGCCTCTACAGCATGTAGAGACAGTGTGTGCATCCTTTGCTGTAGCCATCACACCTACAATTTCTCATGTCTTAATGTTACTTGAACGTGACTTTTCAAGTCCCTAATTCCAAATCAATTTCCGACTATTCCCTCCCATCCCGCTAATGTCCAGTCACTCTTAACTGCCTTTTCATAGATTCCACCTTGTTTTCCACATAGACACCATGTTTTATCAGCATGGGGCTTTTACTTTTCCTGGATCTTTACTCCTTCATTTATCCCCCAGGCTTTATTGCCCTGGCTGGAACATACCGTATATTGCTGGGTAGCAACATTGAGAGCAGGCATCCTTGCTTTGATCCTGATCTCAGGGGAAGGAATTTCTCAGTTATGTTCTGATACTCACTTGTGCAGAATACATGTTGAGACAGGGATTGTGTCACCTAGGCTGGCCCTGAATTCCCGAAACGTCTGCATCTGTTTCTTACAGGTGTGGGCCCCCACACCTCACTCCTATAGATGTATTACTTGCGGCTCACAGAAAGCAAAAGTAACAAGGTGTCCCTCCCTCGCTGCTCTTACTTTGGCTAACAGTCCAATGTGCATATTCTGTGTAACTGTCTAGGAAAACTGAATCAGATTTGAATTTAAGCTTTTTCCCACTAACAAAGAAAGAATCATTGTGTTAAATGACTGTGGCCTTTCACTGACAATGACAAACACTGTGCTCTACACTGGGGGCTGAGGAATAGATGCCTCTGGACTGTTCTCAAAGACAGAAGCAGTTGCAGGGATAGCCCTGAGTGAGGGTCACTCTCGGGCTGCTCTGGGCTACTTGGAAAGGTTTTTAGAACACTCCTGACAGTTACCAGTTGGCCTGGGAACATGTGCAGCTGGCAGAGGATAGAAGCATTGCCTGCAGCCCATTGTTCAGGAGGGAGAGGCAGGATGAGAAGCTGAAGATCATTTTTTGCTACACAGGGAGCTTGAGGTCCACCTGAGCTATAGACCCTGTCCCCACAAAGGCACAAGGCACACACTTGCTTACATGCATGCTGCCCCAGGCCTCAGACTCACTTATGCTCTTACCCTGTCTAGGCTCTCGGCATCTCACGCAGGCCCAGGCTCCTGGGTAGCCCTCAGCTTCTAGGAGTGGAGCTGGTCTCTAGGCTTACTGAACTATTGTCATGAAACTGAATTCCTTGGTATGGCCGGTTATTAGACCATTCATGTAGGGCAGACTTTGGTGATTGTTTAGTGGGCAGATGAATGTGTGGTAGATGGCTGGAGACCATCTTTGCTTTTCTCTACTGAAAACAGAGACTGAACTTAGAGTGCTGTCTCTTCTTTAAGATGATATTGATTTGTGTGCGGAGGAAACATGTGCCACAGTGCATGTGGGGGTCAGAGGGCAACCTGCCGGAACCAGTCCCTTCCTCCACGTGGGCTCCAGGGATTGAACTCAGATGGGTAGGCTTGGCAGCAAGAGCCCTTTCCTGCTGACTCATCTTGTCAGCCCACAGTCTGTGCTCTTTTTAGTTTGTTTTGTTTTTTGTTTTTGAGACAGGGTGTCTTTGTGCAGCCTTGGCTGTCCTCAAACTTGCTGTGTAGCCCAGGCTAGCCTCAAACTCACAGCGCTCCACCTGCCTCTGTCTCTTGAGTGCTGGAATTAAAGGCGTGCGCCACCATTGCCTGGCACAGTCTGTGCTCTTAATGGCTGAGGTTACATAGACATTTTCTTAACCTTCATGAGCTAGTTCTTTAAACTTAAAGCCAAACTATGTTCTCTTTTAATCTAATGTTTTAAAAATACTGTGTCCTGGAAGAAAGTTATTG
>PVIU01012967.1:0-57820 GCA_004026605.1 Ondatra zibethicus | reverse complement strand
ACGGAAAAGAGAGAGAGCTCAGGCTGGAAGCTGAAGATCAGCCTGCCTCAGTGGATGGGGAGGAAGTGGGCGTGGCTTGTCTCTTAAAGAGACAGAACAATCATTACATTTGTGTGGCTGTAGAAGCAGGTGAATTGATAAGTGGATGGGCATTTGATTTTAGAACCTTTGAGGCTGACATTCAGTTAATAATTAAAACTTTGTGCCAAGGGTTTTAATTGCTGAACTTTTCGAAAAGGTAATTGTGCGATCAAAGATGGAAGAGTCAATCCAGGAAGGATCACATCCAGGGGAGGGAATTTCTCACATTCTGACACCTTACAGGCAAAGGTTGCAGCAATCCAAATATGTCCAAACCAATACAGTAAAGGAGAATGGGGTGAGAAAATGAAAGATCTGGCAGAAATTGCAAAGGAAAAAACAGCTGTCATTTCTTCCAAGTAGAATGCCAGTTTTCTGAGGACAGCAGCTAAGCTCCTTATCTTGCCAGTAGAGACCACATCGCTTGGCATAAGGAAGTATTTTATGATAAAAACATTTGCTCCTTTATTATGTATATCATCTGCCTTTCAATTGTCTGGTTTAAAATAGCCTTGCCTTGCATAGACTATTAGCCAGTGTAGCATCTTTTCCCTTCCTCCCCACTGTCTAGGCAGCCAGCCCAGCTAGTTTTCCGTGAAGAAAGCAGATCCCAATAACACCAAGGCACGTTCAGTTCACTGTAAATCAGCAAGCAAAGCAACAAATGTTAGGAGCTGCTAGTGAATAGAGAGGAGGTTTTGTGAATTGCTCTCAGTGAAAGAAATGAAAGAGCTTTTGAAGCAGAGTTCAAATATGCCTGAAGCACACCAGAGGCCGAACTGCCAAGGCATGCTGGAACGGTCATTAGAAAGGTCACCACAACTGCTAACAGGCCTCACGGTATTCACATTACATCATAAAAACTCACGGCACACAGCAACCCACCCAGTTATTCAGGAACTCCAAGAAATCTTGTACTTCACGTGAGCCGACTGCAGGTGCCTTGCTCTTCTGTCATAGACTGGAGAAGCAGCCAGAAGGCTGCCTTCCTTCCACAGCCCACTGTGTCTGCTCTCTTCTGTCCTGAGGCTGACTGCGCAGGGAAGCAGGTCCTAACTGCAGGAAAGCCGCTGTAAGGCTCATTTTCAGCTGAGACTAAACTTCTAAGATTTCTGCCTCAGAGTCAGTCAGGCTCATTCAGTTTCCCCCTGGTTTTGCAACACTGTTTGTAGTTTGTGAGCTCAGCTAAAAGCAGGGAATGCAAATCTCTTACTGCTCAAGCCGCTCAGATTAGCTGTTAGAGCGATAAGGGTGATGAATGGTGCTTAGCCCCAAATGGTAAAACTGGCCTAGTTTTAAGATTCCAGATAGAGCTGGCAGGTTTATCAACTACTCCCTTAAATAAATATTTGGGAGTATGTAACGAATGAATGTATGTAACTATGTAACAAATGAAAGCATGTAACAGAATGTAACAAATTAACGTAACAGTATATAACAAATAAGTGTATGTAACAGTATGTAACAAATGAATGTAACAGTATATAACAAACGTATGTACCAATATGTGACAGATGAATACATGTAACAATATATAACAAAATAACATATATAACAGTATGTAACAAATCAATGTATATAGCAGTATGCAAAGGATGAACACATGTAACAGAATGTAACAAATGAATGCAAGTGATTTGATCCAAATCTTCTAACAAGAATTCCATTGTATAAAGGATGAATATTGAAAGGAGATGGATATTTCTTTTGCAAACTCTCTGGAGAAAAGCAAAACTCCTTTCTATTGTTGGAGGAAAGGCTTATTTTGTGACATGTAAGGTACACAGTGGGGGACTTTGGAAAATCTTTAAAAACTGATGCCAATTGGGATTTGATCACAGTAGATCTCAGGTCCTCTGACTCTGAAATGTTGAGTAAGTTACGTTAAAAAGTCTTGTTGTGTTCCTTAAGGTATGTAATGTGCTTTTCTATGAAAGGTTTTATGTTCACCATGAATTGATTTAGCAGAATTAAAAAACAAAACGTTTTCTCCTGAAGTCATGTATTAATGGTTTTTTTTTTATCTAAAAGTCGAATGGCTTTATGTAAGGAAGGGGAATGGGCATAAAGAATAAAAAAATAACTGGGTGGTGGTGATGCACACTTTCAATCCCAGCACTGGGGAGGCAGAGGCAGGCGGATCTCTGTTAGTTTGAGGCCAGCTGGTCTACAAGAGCTAGTTCCAGCATAGCTAGGGCTGTTACAAGAAACCCTGTCTCAAAAAACAAAACAAAACAACAACAACAAAAACGAACCAAAACAAAAGAAAAGAATGAAAAAATATTTGACTAGTGAGCTTTCAAAACAAAAATAGTGTGTTTTCAAACTTCCCTCTCTAGCAATTCCTCTGGGTAAACTTTGCTTTATATTCTATATATTTCATTCAAAGTAGACCTAAGGAACAGAAGGAAGGAAGGAGGGATTTAAATACTTATTGATATCCTAATTGGATATAATTTAAATATATAGAAAAGAAAAATCAAAGAGCCAGTAAGAGGGCTCAGTGGGGAAGGGTTTTTGCTGTATAAACCTGATGACCTGAATTTAACCCCCAAACTCAACAAAGGGTGAGAAGGAAAGAACCAACCACACATACATGTGCACACTCACACATGTGCACACACACACACTGACACAATATAATATTCTATGCGAGAATGAAAAAAATAAAACTTACAACAAGAAAGTTAAGGCAATAAGGGATTTAAGCTTGATGTAGACCCCCTCGCAGTGATCTTTTCTAACAGATATTTCTAACCAGACAAGGTAAAAGGAAATGGTTTTCGATTCTGGATACAGAGCCCTGGCACTGTATGCATTAGTGTGTGTGGTACCACAGTGCTGTCCCCTGCCCCGTGCTTTAAACCATGTGGCTTTTGATAACTTTGGAAAGATACCATTCACTCTCTTAAAATAGATGCTAGACATCTGGGAGATGAAGCAGTGAAGACATTGGATCTGGTTAAGCTTAAGAAGAAACTTTTGGGTATATTTCAACCGCAGCAACAAAATGGAAAAGAGGGCAGAAAAACCGACACCATGAGGGTGAGTGTGTAGCTCTCTGTGTGGACGTGCTTGGTAGGTATGGTTCCAGCTCAACTAAAAAGGTAAAAAGGAGAAGTATAAAAATAATCCCCCATTCCTTCCATTTTGCTTCAGCAGCAGACACTTCCGACTGCACTGTAGCAGTAAAAGGCGTGCAGGTTTGTTTTAGACTTATTCAGTGTGAGGCATCCAGGCAAAAGCAGAGAAACTGGTTGGAACTGGGTTTATGGCAGTTCACAGAGATCGCAGGCCTGAACAAGCCAACATGAGTCATAATAATATTACCACAGGATTTCTAGGCTGTGTGTAGACTCCAGAATAGCCCTATAAGTGATTTGAAATTACATGCTGAATCTTCTAAGTTTTATTTCCATTTATGAGTATGCATGTTCCAATTTCCTCTCCATGCCAGCCTGTACATCTAGTGTCAGAAACCCTTTCTGGAGCAAAGAACAGCAACATCTTCAAAGAGGAGATGGAAACTTTTCAGAGTGACAGAAGCAGCTGAGGAACTCAACTATATCACCAAGTGAGACAGGCTTTCTATTGAGGACGGGAAGACATTGAACGGAGAGAGAAACGAAGAGGCCAACAGCCTGTTTAACTATGACCAGTTTGTAGCTCATACCACATTTGGTTTATTTTATGTCTCTAGGTAAAACTCATGTTAAATTTCTTAAATCTCTGTCTCTTCATAATACAGAGAGGATAACATTACTAAATTGTCTCAAAGGGCTGTGCTAGAATAATAAGAAGATATATTAAGAATAATAATAAGAATAATAATAAGACCACAAGCTGACGATGGAGGCTCATGCCTTTAATCCCGGCACTCAGCAAGCAGAGACAGGCAGATCTCTGTGAGTTTGAGGCCAGCCTGGCTTACAGAGCAAGTTCTAGGACAGCCAGGGCTACACAGAAAAACCTTGTCTTGGGGGTGGGGAGACAATAATTAAGATGGATAAATGTTGCAAAGGCTACAGCTAGAAAACATCATCTTACATATAAGGCCTCACCGCTCGCACTCCAGGTGGTAGGCTGTAAGAATTTGCTTCTCCGTGGAGCCTGAAGTACCAAATAGAAATACTCTCTTCATGGATTTGGTGACAACTATGTAATTGATTCCTACTGGGCTTCAGCTAACTGTTCGATAGCTAAAATTTCAACATGGGGTCGTAAAAGAAATGAACACTTGGAAATGAAGGAATCATTTGGAAATAAAAATGATAGCCAGTGAGACTGGAGTGTAGCTATGTCGTAGAATGTTTGCCTAGTGTGTGTGAGGAGCTAGGTTTGTTTCTCAGCACACACACCCACTTACGGCTAGTTAGGATTCAAAATATACAATTAGCTTACTTGCCTCTCCTCTGTATGTACCAGTGAGATAATCAAGTATTTAACACAAAGAATGATGGATTGTAGAGTTTCTTGGAAATACATGAATTGTAGCAACCATTTAGCATCGAGCCACCAATGATCCACCTCGGGTAAAGATGTTCCCAAACTACTGAAGTCAGGACACCTAATCAAGGAACTCATTCTTTTTTAAAGTCTCTGAATTTGAAGTATCACATTTCATTTTCAGAAATATGATTCCTGTTGTCCCACCTGCCTCCTCGTGACACATCGCGTGTCTTGGAGGATGACTGACGAGTGTGAGAAACCTGTTCTGGTGAATCGGTCCTTTCCAGGTCAGCCCTTGAGTCTTGTTAACAAATACAACTGGTGCTCAGTAAATGCAGCTTTGCCTTTGAAATGTCAAGGCCATCAGTATTTTCTGATTGATTGCAGCGAGAGCCCGTGGCCCTCTAGAGATGTTTCCCATGAAGCAATCGCTCTGTTGAGCAGTCCCAGATGCTGTGACTAGCAGGGAGAGTCTCACATCCCAGCTCCGCCTTCCAATGCTAGCTAGCTCTTTGTGGCAGGTCATGGGAACAATTCATTGCTGGTGTTTATTTTGCATTGGGTTAGGCTATAAAACTAGTCCACGATAACATAACTTGGAAGGCTGTTATTTCAGAATTATTATGTCCTATGCTGGTTGTGGTCAAGAAAAAGGCAGACTGGAAAACAAACACCAAGGCATCTTTGAAACATTTACTGTTGCCATCAAAAGGAGAGAAAGAAGAGAGAGAAAGAAGAGAGAGAGAGAGAGAGAGAGAGAGAGAGAGAGAGAGAGAGAGAGAGAGTTTTTCACTTCAGTTTGCTTCACTTAATGGTCCATTTCATATTCCTTTTGTTAAAACCCATTTCTCTTTTATTCCAAACTTTGAGGGCAAACATTAACTGACGAGGTTGATAGCCAGGCAATTAAGCAGCTTAATTTTTGGTCAGGAGAAATGAGTCACATCTTCCTTGTGTCTGATGAGTAGGAGGGGCCGCTGTATTTAAAATGGCTCTGTCCCAGAGGACAAATCTTACAGGTTTCACTGCCCAGCCTACTCAAAAGAGTCAAAGCCAGGGAGGTGAGAGCAGAGTTGAGGAGGAGCGTGGCATTGTAAGGACAGCTCATAACCCGACTTTCTTGCCAGGGATACATAAAAGTGGTTCTGATTTTTCCTCATTCCTTTTAAGTTTTAAAGAGTTTTAAGACTCTAGGAGATATTTTCCAAGTTATCTTTTTGCTTAGTTATTCTTTTTTCTTTTTAGACTGGGAAGGGCTCCGTGAGTGGATAAACATGCTTTTGCTTTGCTCAGCATCTAGTTCTTTTTGATCATCAGTCTGTGTTCTGTGAAACAAAAACACCTCTTCTTTCTCTAGCATCTGCTTCATGGATTATCTTTTCAGTTGACATAAATAAGCCTATTTTCGTCCCAGTGACGGAATCAGTGGTTACTCTGCAGGTTTTTCTGTCCCAGGATTCTCCAGGAATTGCTTTGTATTTATTTTTTGATAAATATTGCATAAGAGTAAAAGTAAACATTTTTATTCTTTTAGGTTCCTAGGTGTTACATTTGACCATAGACTGTAAAAGGTAAGTCGATTTTATTAATCATCTAACATTTTGTAAAGGAAAGACAAAGAATTCTGCTAATTGCCATTCCACAAAGGTCTATTCAGAGCACAGTGGCTCAAGAGAAAGGAGGCTGAATATAAGCCCCTCCATCCAGAAGGAACTTAGAGTACTAGGGTAGCTAATGTAAATAATTTAGATTTCCTGTAATTTCATCCATCGTTGTTAATGTAATGTTACATTTAATACAAAAAATACATTTTTAATCATTTATGACAGATGTATAAAATAGGAGATCATTACATTAAAAAGAAAATAAGTGAGACATAAAAAGATAGCTAGAGAGTGATCTTACTCGTGTGCAATACACAACGTTGATCTTTGGAGAAATGAGGAGTAGAATGGCCCTTAGCTGAGACTGGGGAGAAGGCGTGGGGAGAGGCAGAATGGTTGGGCAATGGATGCATTATCATTAGGAGTACAATGTTATGCTATGTGATTCCATTGTGACTATAGATAACAATATTGTGTTGTGCATATTTCAAAAGCCCAGAAGAGTTTTGGTGTTCTAACCATAAAGAGGTGAAAAGTGTTTGAGGAGAGAGATATGTTTGCTTTTAGTTGGGCAGTCCCTAGTGTGCACATGTATCGGCACATCACACGGCAAGGCTTTACCTCATAAGTACTTATGAGTTTTAGAAACGTTTGTATCAGTTAGTAAGAAATTTTAATAGCTAAGTGTGGTGGTGCGTGCCTCTGATCCCAGCACTCAGGAAACGGAGGCAGGTGGATCCCTGGGAGTACAAGGACAGCCTGGTCTACAGAGCAAGTTTCAGGACAGCCAGGGCTACACAGGGAAATTCTTTCAAAAAACAAATAAACAACCATAAAGAAAAAATTTAAATGAAACAACCAAAGTAAAAACCAGGGTAACAGCAATGCCCATTCCTGTTCTCTTTTTTGTCCTTCGTTGCCAGTTGGGTTTTGCCCCTCATTCGCCTCTGAGCTGTCACAGCACAAGAGATATTTTGGTTTAAGAAAATGACCAATAAAATGCAGTGGGCTATAAAAAGATGTGGCACAAATCGCTGGAACCTACACTTTACACAGAAGCAAGCTTGATGGCTGGGATAAACTCCTGGAATCTTCAAGTTAACATCATTTAGTTTGCCATAATTCCAGTCGACGTTGGAGCAATGCCCAATACTGAAAAACAAAAACAAAAAAATCCTCCTTATCTGAACATCTTTACTGTATTAAGAGTTCTGGATGAGCAGGGATGATGTTGATGCAATCATGCCCTAGTTAAACAGTCAGAATCTTAGTTTCTTATGACTATGAATTATGTAAGGGTCAATCACAGGTGTCCTTCGAGATTAAGTTAATAACTTTCCTGTTGTTCTTTATCAGTTTCTGACAATTTTAACACAGGATAAAATTTAAACTTGATTTCCTTCCCATATGTTCGTTCATTATGCTCAATTATTTTAGTTTATGTGTGTGCGCACGCACATGTGCATTTGTGTGTGCTTGTGTGTGGTGTGTGTGCATGTGGAGTCTCAAGGTTTCTGTCAGATGTCTTTCTTCCATCATTCTCTACTTTTGTTTCTGAGACGCAGTCACTCACTAATCTGAAGCTCGTGGATTTGGCTAGGCCAACCAATGACTTTTCAGGGGTTAGGCTGTCAAGGTTGAGTTTATAAATGTATGCTTCTGCCATGTCCAGATTTAAAATCTTTCCAATTACACTGTGTTTGTGTGTGTGTGTGTGATATATATATATATATATATATATATATATAGAGAGAGAGAGAGAGAGAGAGAGAGAGAGAGAGAGAATGTATGTATGCTCCTATATACAGAGCAAAGAAGAACGCGCAGGACTAGGTTTTTTTTCCTTCTACCATATAGGTCCCAGAGTCATCAGGCTTGGTGGCAGGCACTCCTTTATTCATGGAGCCATTTCTGTGGTCCCATGCCTTATTTCAGGGGTCCAAACTCAGGCCCTCTTGTTGGTGGTGTAAACACCGTACTCATTGAGCCATCTTCCCAGCCCCTCATTATGAGTGGTGTTTAAATAATCGACATGGAAGTATACCAGGAATGAAAGATACAAAGATTAAATTGATATAATATAGAACATGAAAGTGTATAAAATATTACCATTTAGTTGTTCGAGATTTGGTTTCGGAGTAAAGGATTCATTGATACTTGACTTGGTATAGGAAATGAAGTTATTAAAGTAATCAGCATTTATTCAGCCATATTTAAAATATTTCTGCTTCGACGCTCAGGATAGATGGATGAAAGCATCCCATTATGATGCACACACTCAATTTAGCCTAGTGGAAGAGGCAAGCACAGGAGCAGACATACAGAAATAAGAGTACACTATAGCGAGTGGGATGGCTGGACTTTGACGAGGCCTGAAACCAGACGGGAATTTGCTAAGCACAGAGAGGAAGAAAGGGCATTTCAGGCAAAGAGAACAGAATGTGCAGAGGCTAGGAGATTTAGAAAGATATGTGAGAAGTTCCCTGCGGTTTGCGTTTAGGGCTGTGGTGGGAAGTGGAAGGGGATGAAATGGGAACAGGCTGCCACCAGGAGGGAAACAGCACCCAGACAAGAGAGCTCGGCTTTATAGGGCAGCCAGTGGGAAATCAGAGACAAAGCGAAGGGTGTAATCATATCTGTTTGGTAAGAAAGGAAACTATAACAGGAATGTTAGAAGACGGGCTGCAGGGGACTGATGGGAAAGAGCCCACATAGGGCAGTGTGGCATCGGTATGGGGTGAACTCATAAAGGTCCATTTGAGTTAGCGGCTGCAGGGTGGGGAGGAGATAAGATTTTAGATGTGAGTTGGAAATGAAATTGAGGATTTAGATGTAGATGCATAAGAAGGGGGAAAGTTTCTTTATGACCCCTCCCTCCTTCGCTCTCTCCTTCCCTCTCTCCCCTCCTCCACCTTTCTCCCCCCTCCCTTTTGTCCTTCTTGTAGTTCTTTCTTCCTTAAAGGATCTTATTACAAAGCACAAGCTGGTCTTGTGATGCCCCAGGTGAAAGTCATCTCATCTCAGGATGAGTTCCCTCCTTGGGGAGGTTCGATTCCTTTAACCAGGGTGGCACTGTTTAGGGAAATAATGATCGCATTTTTGAAAAGCAGATTTCATGAAGACTTGTGTTTTCTGCTTGTCAACGATCACATGACACAGGCAGAATGAAACAATGTTAATTTCTTAATTTTTTGTTGCCTCTTGGCCATGAAACAGGCTTCCCGCTCCCTTGCAACGCCTTGTTGTCATGACAGGTGGAGCCAGCATTTTATGTTTATTGGTTTAAAAGTAAAAAAAAATCTGTCATTAATTTATTAAAAATAACGTGAGTGGAGAAAATTATATCTCAAAAAAGGAACAAAGTGTGTAAAACAAGAAATAAGAGGCGTTTCAGAGAGGGAGCAGGAAAGGCCGCCTGAGCCTAGTTCCTGGGAGGCAGTTCTCTGTGGAGCTCACGCCGCAGGGCTCAGCTCAGGGCAGGCTGACTCTGCCCTTGGGATTCTCTTTTCACGGCTGTCTGTATAGAGAACAACCTTGGAAGAGGAGAGTGTCTGTCATGAGAGTAGAGGGCAGACCCCTTTCACAGAGATGAGCTTCCTCTCAGAACAAAGGTTTGCAGGTCTGGCAGTCGCTCTGAGTGACTGGCATTTGCTGCACTTCCCAGTGGGCATGCTGACCAACTGCAGTGCCGAAGTCCCTCTGCCTGCTGTACACCTCACTCACCAGACCTGTGGGGACACAAATGGCGGGAACAGGAGGCACATGCTGCTTGCTGTCTCGCGCAGGAGTCTCATCTTTGGCCAGCATTCAAAAAATGTAACAAGCTAGCTTGACAGCTTTGGGATGATGACAGACATGGGATCTAGAGAAGCTAATGACTCCCCAGACTCAGCAGTGAATGCTCAGGGGTAGTAGTTACCAGCAGGTGGGAAGGGCGAGGATCTCCCAGGGATGCATTTGTGGATGTCTTGTCTGAGTGCTAAGAGCTAAGATTGGAAAAGGACACACAGATGTGTTCGAGTCACTGTTTACTCCCTGCTGGGAAGACAGGATCCAGGAGCCTCTGAGTTGGTGAGGATTTGAGTGGCTCAAAAAGACTAGAACTTAGTTTGGACTGAGCCACAAGTAGCTGCTGGGTCACTAATAGTACAGCTGATAGGCTCTGCTTATTGGCATGCAACCAATGTCTCCCTGAGCACTCCAGGGCCCTTCCTCCATCTCCCCTGCTCAGACCTCAGTTGTTTAAAGGGGGAAGGTAATTAGAAGCATGGTCAAGGTCTTCCTGTTGCCATAGGGACATAAAAACCTCAGACTCATCTCTACGCTGGGGAGTTTAAGGTAAGTGATGTGCTCAAATCCCAGTGCTTGGTTGTTAGATAAAGATACTTGCTGGGTCTTAAATCCAGAGGAACTCTGTCTTGACACTTTAGTTGTCCATTCTTCCTGGTTTCTTGCCATTCATCTAGGATTTGCAATAGGGATGCCATCCTAACATTACCTTGTGTTCTGGACACCCCTCACTCTTCATTTCCCTCCTCAGGTCTCGCCTTCCATGCTCTATCCCTTCTGCAATTTTAGAGATATGATTGCGTTCCCATTTGCAGGGTTTGAGTGAGAATGTCATTCATACACTTATTTGTACGCTCGGTCCCCAGGTGATGAATGGTTGAGAGGTGTGTCCTTGTTGGAAGATGTGTGTCATGTTGTAGGGAGTGTCACTGAGGTGGGCTTTGAGGTTTCATGCCATGCCAGCATGCCAGGCTCAGTGTCCTCTCTCTCTCTCTCTCTCTCTCTCTCTCTCTCTCTTTCTCTCTCTCCCCTGTTTGTGGATCACCCCTCAGCTACTGCTCCAGTGCCATACCTGACTGCTTCCCACATGATGATAATGGACTAATCCTCTAAACTGTCAGCCAGCCCACAATTAAATGCTTCCTTTTGTAAGATTCACCTTACTCACAGTTTCTCTTCCCGGTGATGGAGCAGTAACTAAGACATCCTAGAACTTATTTATGTGATTCTCAAATTTCTCTCCAGTTCCAATTTATCATTTATAGTTCCAGATCCATCTTTTCAAGTGAGTGTGGCCTTGGCTATCTCATAGGCATAGGCATGCCAACCAAATTCATTTTTTTTTCAAGTTTTCTCCAATTGTATGTGTTTGTGTTTGAGAATTGAACCTGGAGCCTTGTGCATGCTAGGTTAGCACCCTACCATTGCCTGACAACACCAGCCCATAACATACATAAACTGTGAGCCAAGAGAAACTTCCTGCCTTAAGTTGGTTTGTTATGCATTTTGTCACAGTTGCAAGAACAGTAATGGATACAGTTCTTTCGTCTTGATGTGTGCACTATCACACATATTTGTACAGCTCAGCTGAGATTAGCCACATTTCAAATGATCAAGTCTAGATGTTCAGGACTGATTTATGTAGCACTCTATAATAAGAACCCAGGCTTCTGCTATGATCTCGACTTAAAAGTGCACTTCTCATATGGAATATCTGAGTCAGTTCCATGCATTACATTTGCAGGCCAGTGACCATGATGAAGGCATGGACAGAGAAATGGTGTGTCTTGTCCCCGTGGGGTGACTTCCACAAATGTCTACATTCTTCTTGTCGACATTTCACCCCAGGATGGGAAGTAATGTGCCTAATTCAAAGGCGTTTGGGAAAGTTGGCTTTCATTTCAATTGGCCAAAATCTAGATAAACATGAAAATTTCATTGCAAAGAACCTGGAGAGCTAAAACAATCCTGAGAAAAGAGAGCAATGGTGGGGAACTACATTCTAGGTCCTAAATATATTGCAGAGCCATAGTAATAAAAACAGTAAGGTGCTGACACAAAAACAGATGTGTAGACCAATGGAACAAAATCAGAGACCCAAGTGTGCATGCACACAGCTTTAGTCACTTGATATTTTACACAGATGCTAAAACATGTGCTTTACAAAGAAAATATTTTCAATAAATAGTGCTGGAAATACTCTATGTCTACATGTGGAGGAGTGAAATTAGATGAGTATCTATCTCCTTGTATTAAAAACTGACTCCACATAGATCAAAGACCTAACCCAGAAATGTAAAACACTGAAACTTCCAGAAGAAAATATAGGCAGTGCCTTACAAGATAAAGGTGTAGGAAAGAGCTCCATTTGCCCAAGAATTAAGGACAATTGACAAGTGGGACTTTAGAAAATTTAAAAAAAAAGTTTCTACACAACTAGAGAGTCAGCTGGGTAAAGAGGAAGCCCACAGAATGAGAGAGAATCTTTATCAGCTATACATCTGACAGAGGTTTAATATCCAGATACACAAAGAACTCAAAATACAAAGAGCCAAACAACAACAACAACAACAACAAAGCCACAAATGACTCATTTGAATAATGGGCCTGGTACTTGATTAGAGAATTCTCAAAAGAAGAAAAAAAATTGGCTAAGAAATATCTTTAAAAAATGGTCCCTAGAAATTAAAGAAATGCAAATCAAAACACCTTCGAGATGTCAGTTTATCCCAGTCAGAATGGCAAAGATCAGTGAAACTGCGGAAGACGCAGCTGAAAGGGGTGCAGGGAAAAGGGAACCCACATTCGAGGTTGCTGGGATTGCTCAGATGTGCCACTGTGGAAATTAGTGTGGTGAATTCTCAAAAAGCTAAAAAGAAATCTACATATGACCCAGCTGTACCACTCCTTGGCATGTGACTAAAGAACTTGACTTCATACGGAGCAGGTCCTTGCTCAGTCATGTTTGTTGCTGCCCTGCTCACAATAGCTAGGAAAGGGAAACAACCCAAATGTCTTACAACCGACAGATGAACAACAAAAATGCGGTACATACACATAATGGAATACTATTCAGTGGTTAAAAGCATGAAATCATGAAGTTTGCAGATAAATGGGTGGAACTAGAGAAGATCATAAAACATGAGGTAACCCAGACGAGGAAGACAAATGTTGCGTGTCCTCCGTTATTGGAGGCCCTTGTTCCAAATCTCCAGATGTGAGTACATGGCCTGTAGAAACTCCAGAAACCAGGAAAGTAAAACAGGGCCATTGCCAAGATAGGGGAACTGGGGAGCAATAGAGAGGAGATTAGCAGGGTACAAGGGATCTGATCATGGAAATGGGAAAAGGTGGGGCTCCTTAGGGAGAGAAGGAGGAGGTAGGTAAATAGGAAGAAGGTGGGAGGACGGTATGGGGACATAGCAGGATGCTAGTGATCTGATGGGGAAATGGGAAGGGGGTGCTTCCTAGGGAAGGGAGGAGGGGGCAAATATAGGAGAAGGATGGAGGTAGGTAAAATAACAATATGGTTGGCTGGAAAAGCCACAGGACTCATACTATTAACTATTTGCCTTTAAAAAGTATAATGTAAGCCAGGCAGTGGTAGCGCATTCCTTTAATCCCAGCCCTTGGGAGGCAGAGGCAGGCAGATCTCTGTGAGTTTGAGGCCAGCCTGGTCTACAAGAGCTAGTTCCAGGACAGGCACCAAAAGCTACAGAGAAACCCTGTCTTGAAAATCCAAAAAAAAAAAAAAAAAGGATAATTCAGGTATAAATGCACAGATATAGTTTTAATGCACTTCTCTCATCTTGGCTGGTGGTGCTCCCTTCAAGAGCCAAAGACCACCAAGCAAACACACAAACAACAGCCGTGTGAGAACACAAACCACACATGAGAAGCCCTCTTTTGAGTTGCTGGCCAGGGTTAAGAGACTCTCAGAACATATTTCCTATTGTTTTTGCCCTTAGTTGTACCCCGGGGGTGGAAGGTAAATCCCTATTGCTGAAGGCACCATGCATTTCAGAGGGCTCAGAGGCCCCTTGAGCTGTAGCTGATCTGAATGCCTACTCTGTGAGGGCTAGCTTTCACAGCACAAGGAGATGTCGTGCAAACTTCCAATGGAGGGAGGCCATCAATAGTCCTACCCAGCTTGGATGCCTATGGACCACATGGCAGCATAGCACAACACCCCTTTGGGTAGAGTAGTGGCACACACACCTTAGTGGTAACCAAGGACTCTCTCACTGGACTTGCCCACTCAGCAAGAGGGAAATCGTGCCTAGTATCAGAAATGTAACTAACTACTAAATGATTGCAAAGTCATGGTTACTTGCTAATCCAACACTATCCCTAACAACAGCCTAGAAACATTTTCCCTTATAACCACCGAGAAGTGCAACACTATCCCTAACAACAACCTAGAAACATTTTCCCCTATAACCACCGAGAAGTGCTGTGTTTACTTTTCATCAAGAAACCTCCTCTTTGGAATAAATAGAGACACCTGCCGCTTGCCTTCTGACCTGCAAGTGTGCTGTGGTGTGAGCATGCCTGTACACCCCCCACACACAAGAAAAATAAAGAAATGTTTAAAAAAAATTAAGAAGGAAATTGTTAATTCTGATTTAAAAAAACAACAACTTGTATTTCCCACTTTGTACTGATCCCTGAATTGATATCACCACTCTGTTATAGCGGCTTGCCCACAGGAAGATTACAGATACACTCTAATGCATATCTAACATGGAACGACATTCTCTTGGAGTTTGTTGAGATTCTAAGTGTCCCTGACCAGAATGGAGGCCAAATAACCCTCTGAAGCGCTGGCCCGTCTTTATTCTATGCTCTTAACTCTTTTGTCCCCCAGGCCTCTCCAGCAACTTCCCATAGCCCTGCTCTCTGAGGTGCCACGTGTGCCCACCATAGAAATGCAGCCAGCAGGACCAATTTGCACTGTGCTGGGGTAGAGTCCGGCACTATGCAATTTGAGATGCTATTTTAGTAATTCCTTGAGATCTTAGTATTTGACCTTGTGCTGGATAGTTTTATGTCAATTTGACACAAGCTGAACTCATCTCAGAGGAGGGAACCTCAGTTAAGAAAATGCTCCATAAGATTGAGCTGTAGGCAAGTCTGTAAGGCATTTTTTAAATTAATGATTGATGGGGGAGGGCCCAGTCATTGTGGGTGGTGACATTCCTGGGCTGGAGCCTGGGTTCTATGAGAAAGTGGACTGAACAAGCCAGTAAGCAACACTGCTCCATGGCCTTTGCATCAGCTCCTGCCTCCAGGATCCTGCCCTGTTTGAGTTCTTATACTGACTTCCCTTGATGATGAACAGTGATGCAGAAGTGTCTAGTAAACCCTTCCCTCACCAGCTTTTGCTCGTGGTATTTCATTACAGTGAGAGTAACCCTAGCTAGGACAGGCCTCACTCACCATGGAAAATGTGTGCGATTTTAGAGATGGTGCCCAGAAGAAAGCACATCTTCACCAGACAGTCCTCCTACAGGCGAGGACGGGAGAGAAAGGACTGACAGGAAGGGGAAGTGCCTCATCTTTCCACACACTCTTCCTGGGAACTTGGCCCTTTCAGCTGGTACCGCCCTCTCCTTTGAGTCCAGGTGGGCTGCCATGCAGCTCAGTGGTAGGCTGCTGGCCCCGCATCCCCTCCCCCACCTCCCCGTTCAATCTTTAGCACTGCAGAAGAAAAGCATTCAGGTAAATGAATTTCTGCACATTGCGTACGCTTATCTGCGTTAGGATGCATCCATAGGTCTGGTAACTCTTCCTGGTTCACCTACTGACCAGTGTCTCTTTGGTGAGAGAACAACAGTAACAACAACCAGCCCAATCCTCAGCATCTTGCTCTTTGCTTGCTTGCCTTTCCTGGCCTTTTCTCTTCCTTTTCAACCCCTCCCCTCCCTGCCCCCCAGGAAGCAGGTTTAAAGATTCCATCTCTTGAAATGGGGGAAGTTGTGCCATGACCTCTCCTCCTCCTCAACCACTCAGGATTTTTTTTCTCCTTCGGAAGGAAGCAGGGGTATCTTGGCCTTGTGTCTGTAACTATGAAGCTGCTTTGTCAGGAAAAGGTCTCTCTGTTCACAGGAAGCAATTGGGTCAGAACAACTTCCTCTCAGCAGTTCAAGGGAGCTATTGTCTCCCAAGGTTATCACATAGACTCACTGCCAGAAATCCCCACTGGCATCAGAATATAAACGACCATTTTTAAGAAACAGTACAGTATACCCATCTCAAAGTAGTTTTGCTGAGCTTTGTTGGTTTATTAAATGGGCTTGAAGTTTCTACTGATCATGGCAAGAAGATCTGAAAGTTGAGCATGCAATAGGGGACTCTTGGAGTCACTGAATTAAAATGGCATTTGTAGCTTGAAGCCACTGAAGAGATGTGATATTTGTGGTGAGAATAACTGTTGGGCAGTGACTGCAGGACGTCCTGTGAGCAGAGCCTCACTGAAAGTTTCTACCCCCTCAGGAGAACCTTGTCTCCCACCCTGCAGGACCACTAAAGCCACCATCTGCTGCTTTGTTTAAAATATGAGGGACCTTTATTTTTCCTGTGTCATCTCCTGCTTCCCTACTGCATGTTAGAAAACTTTTCCTGCTCAGTGGTCAAAATCCTAAACCCAGAAAGACAGTGCAAATGCTATTGGATTAAGAGTCTACTTAGGATCTACTCCCCTGTGGACAAACCCTTCTGAGGCATTCTTCGGCAGCGTCCTCAATCCCGCCATATCTTCATCTTCCCTCCTTCAGTATTAAACTGGGCAAGGAGCCATATCTCAGTTTCTCTCTCTCTCTGCTCAATAGCTTCACCTTCCCCGACATGTCTGCTGAGGTTGGTGGAAGAGAACCCTTCATTTTCTTCTTGGGATTTCCTCGCGTCTATTCTCAAGTTTGTTTTTATTTATCTCTTATTTTTTTTTCAAATTAATTGTCATTTATCTTTGGTGGCATGGCCATTTCTCGGGTTCTTTTCTGTCTTGGCTCTCCCGTCACTGGTGACTCACTTGGTCTCTTCAGATCTCATCCTGCAGCCTGTGTTCCTGTTTTCTTTGGCCTGGACTTGACTCCCACACGGTTGGGTCCCTTCACTCCCCTTGCTATGCTTGCCAGAGTTACCAGTGTGCTTAATTGTATCTTTCTTTGTATGTTCAAATTTTAATTTTGGTCCTCTCTCTCTCTGTTAGTGTTTATAAAGTTCAGTTTTGTTGGAATTGAGTTACCCAGTTCATTTCCATTCTGTTTCCCCCTTCCTAGAAATCAGGGTAAACAGAATAAATGGCAGTGGATTCCCGCAGCACGGACTGAAAGGATGGAGAGTTTCTGTTTTCTTTAGGTGATGAGTTGGATGTCTCTACAGATGTGAGCCCGAGTTTCACATGGTACATCTCTCTGATACATGGGGCGTTTGCATTTAAGAAGCCAGGAGAAACCTTCAGACAGGACAGGATTACAGGCAGAGTACAGTTCCCAGAGGAAGTGGCGAGGAGTGGATACAAGAATAGAAAAGAAAGAGCAGAGCAATGTGTCTGGGAAATTACTCTGATGAGATCATAGATAAACAGCTGGAAATGTCGCTTGTTTAGTCCTTAGTAGCCCTGCGGTGTCCCTTCTCTGTGCACCAGTTTCCCCAGCCTCCACTGGTACCCCACCCGAACAGACAGCACTTGTGGGGAGGAACGAGTGCCCCCAGGGGTTGGTGACTGGCATTGAGTAGCAGTGTCCTTTCCCTGGGTGCCTTCAGGAGCCTTCTGTCTGAGGTGCTGAGGACTGAAACCAGAGCCTCATGCATGCTGGGTAGGTTCTTGATCATTGAGCCCCAGCCTCCACTTCACCTCCCACTTGTATGGAGAAGGTTTTGTTTTTAAGCCACCAATCCCTGTGAAATAAAGCACGAAGGGTCTTTCTCTTTCCTGTTCCCTGCTGCTAGGGCACCATCCCATCATGCCTGAGCTCCTGCTCCAGAGCGCAGTGGTCCATGTTGCCTCTCCTCATTTTTTTTTTTTTTTTTTGGTGTCAAGCCATGCTGGATTTAAATGTGTTCCTTTTGACAGAGATGGTTTGAAAGCGAGATAGAAAACATCAAAGTGATGTTAAATATTGCTCAGAAGCAAAACAAGCAGCACCTGTCGTGTTTGCTTGAACATTTTCTGAAGTGAAGAGTTCTGCTGGGATAATTGGAGCATGTCCAGTCCTGCATGCATCTGAGAGCTGTTGTGAGGTGGAATTTGAGCTAGGGTGTGGCTTCAGTTAGTGATATCATGGGGGAATTTAGCTTTTTATTTCATAGATGAAGAAACAAGGTTTAGAGAGGCTGAGAGACTTATAGAAGGCTGAACAGCCTTTCCGGGATAGAGTTAGAGGTTCTTATGTCCTCTGACTTGCCATCACTTGCTAAACTCAAAAAACAAAGTCCTATGGCATATTATTTTAAGGTAATTTGCCCTCAAGTATTATTTTTCTATATATTCTATTCCAAATAAAAATATAAACTTCTATGAAGACTAGAACACTTACAAACACAGGCTGGGGTGTGACTTGTGGTACAACACTTGTCTACCAGTGGGAAGCCCTGGGTTTGATCCTCAACATCGGAAAGAAATGGGGAGGAGAGAAAAATCTCAAAACATAATACAAAGTAACAGTGTTTTGCAATCTTATTTCCTTCATGTGTTTACTGTTAACGACTCTCTCTCGCTCTCTCTCTCTCTCTGTGTATGTGCGTATGCTAGTATTCTCTCATGCTTTTATAAAATCAGGATAGTATGTTTTGTATCAGCTTTGTTCGTTCAAAGCTCAGCAACTTACCCAGTTTCAGACTTTTGGAGGAAGACACTTTCTTGGCAGACCGCAGGATGAAACACCCCGGCCTTGGGATAATGGGACCCTGGAAACTTCAGGGACTGTGCCAGAGCAGGGATCCCAGCCGCCTTCTTCAGGAGAAGACAGTGCTGCATCGGCCTTAGAAGCAAACAGATGTCCTTTTGAAGTTCAATGGGTGTGCTGAGTAACTTCAAATGTTCGTTAGCTGACGCCCTCAGTCCCCAGTGCAGGGCTAACATAGTCCTCTCAGGTTGTGCTCAAAGCCCAAACTCCCTCTTAAGGTCTTTCCCAGCACCCTTCTTCCCGCTATTCCAGTGCCCTAACATTAGGGAGGGGAATCTGGTTTCCCTAAGATGATAATGTCTTGCCTTCCGTGGGTTTTGCCTATGTGCTTGTTCTGCGCCAAGTGGAGTGATTAACTACAGGTTTGATGACCTCTCCCTGCTGCTGAGAACTGGTCGCATGTGGCTTAAGCCAGTGGCCTTTCCATCTTCTGTGTTTCTTCCTAGCAACCTGGCTGCTACTTTCGGCTCCTTTCACACCCACCCATTTCAATGACCCATGAAGACTCTGTGTGTGTGTGTGTGTGTGTGTGTGTATCTCACTGGTCCCATCTCTCTAGCCCTGGTTCACAGCCTATGGCAAAGTTAACCATTGACCATAGGCATTCTGGATCTATACCATTATATCTGGGATTGCTCCTTCCCAATTTTGTGGCAGAAGGTTTAAAGGAAAACACAAAACAAAAGCAAAACAACAACAAGGTACCACAACAAATTCCTTTTTCATACCATGACACTTGGAAAGTGTGTCTGAGCCTTTCCAGACAGCAAGGGGACATAGAAGGAGAGTCCCCCAGACTTTTCCTACCTCTGGCTTTTTTTCTTCTCTTCCCAGGTGAGTTCCTGCACCAAAGAAGAGAGCAGTCCTTCTTCCTTCTTACCAGGCATGAATTGACCTTGTCACATTATTTCACTCTGAAGTTACTTCCCAGCACTTTCCCTGTGCCTGTCTTCTTATTTCAAGCTAAGCATGGTGGGGAAGGTCCTTAATCCCAGTACTGGGAGGCTGCAGGCAGATCTCTGAGTTCCAGGCTAGCCTGGTCTACAGAGCGAGTTCCAAGACAGCCAGAGCTACACAGAGAACCCTGTCTTGGAAAACTAACAAACAAATAAAATCTTAAAAGTTTCTTATAAAATTGACCTGGAAGAGAAAAGGGTTAAAAATATGCATATGAAGAAAAGAGCCAAACATGGGCACCTTGCCAAGCAGATGTTTTGGATTAATGATAAAGTTATAGTAACGGGATGCTGTGGGGTCACTCTTGGGATGAATTGTCCTGGTGGAAAAGAAGGTGCCCAGTAAGTGCTGCTGGGTCAGCCGCTTATCTGCGTGCAAAGGAGGGGATGTGCCCCTAGTGAGCTCAGAGTACAAGAAGAAGACACTGTGTGAGCACATTTATTCATGTCTTTACTCTTGTGTGTGTGTGTTCACGCTCACATGTGCATGCACTAACCATGCTTGAGATGGTCAAAGGACAATTTGTAAGCGTAGGTCCTGTCTTTCCACAACATGTCTTCTGAGATTAGACTTAGTCCTCCAGACTTGGGAGCAAGCACTGTCCCCTGCTGAGTCATCTCACTGGCCTGAGTGCTCACACTTTTAGAAGACATTCCAGAGCTCTTGCTTTCTGAGTGAGGGAGGAGTAAAGATCAGGTAATAAAACAAGATTATGAAGGGGCTGGAGAGATGGTTCAGTGGCTAAGAATGCTTACTGTTCAATCAGAGGAGCAGAATTTGAATTATGTTTAGAATCCAGCACCTGTATGAGGCAGCTTGCAAATGCTTGTAACTCCAGCTCCAAGGGATCAATGTCCTTGTCTGGTCTCCATGGGCACTTGCATACACACACACACACACACACACACACACACACACACACACACACACACACCCCTCTAAAAGAGGTAAAATAGATCTTTATTTTTTTAATTAAAATATAATTACATCATTTCCTCCCCTCCCTCTCCATCTTCCCACCCTCTATGACCACTCTATATCTTTTCTTTAATTATTATTGTCACCTTTTATATTTAAATGTATAAAAATGTAAATACAATTTGCTAAGTCTATTTAGTGTTGCTTGTATGTATATGATTTCAGGACTGACCCCTTGGTATTGAATAAACCATCTAGGGTGCTGATCTCTGGGATCCCCGAATTGCCTGTAGTTCTTTGTTTAGCCCTCACCCCTTGTAAGAAAGAATTCTTCATTCTTCTTTCTACGTTAGCATGTGCGATTTGGGGTGTTTCGTCATTTAGGTCTCGCTTAGCAGCCTTATTGTTGAGAGGTCATGGGTGTAGCTTCCCTGTCATTCCTAGGAGATATACTCGGCTTCCCATTCCTCCCCTGTCTCTCGCAGTCTTTTCAACCCCTCCCCTGCAATGTTCCCCGAGCTTTGGGTGCAGGACTTGTGTTGTGCATGTGTCCATTGGAACTGGGTACCCTAAGAATAAACGTTTTAAAAACAGCCATAGAACATAAACTATACAGTAAGAACCTCAATCAAAATTAATAATGGCTAAACAATCTCTTTATGTTTGCATATAAATATCTATTGATAATAATGTATGACGCTGAAATAAATGTTAGTTTTAACTTTTGAAACAAACAGTAGAAAGCACTGGTAGAAAAAGTAATGCTGGGAAAGTATGGCGGCCAGAGAAGTCATGGTTGTAGACGATATTTTCCATTCGTCTGACCTGGAGAAGACTGTTTCGCCTTCCAGTACAACCTAATGGGAAAATAGGCAGGAGATTGGGAATTCTAAATGTTTCTGTGGGGGAAGTAATTTGACTCTTGAATCCTATTGGTCAGCTTCTTTGTCATATTACCAATGATCTGTGTTGAGAGATTTATTTTCAATTGTGTGTGTGCGCACAATGCATATGTGCACATGGGTAGTGTAGGTGTCTCTGGAGTCCAGAAGAGGGCGTTGGATTCCCTGAGGTGGAATTATAAGTGGTTGTAAGACCTAAGACATGGATGCTGGGAACAGAACTCCAATCCTCTGGAAGTGCTTAACCACTCAGCCATCCTTTGGGCCCTCTGATGATTGCTTGTATATTTATTTAAGACCTTCTTCCCTGACTGCCACAATTAGATGCTGATGTTTTAGAAATAAGATCTGTGTAGCCCTGGCTGGTAGCTCACTATGTAGATCAGATTGACCTCAAACACAGAGACTGCTTGTCACTGCCTCCCAAGTTCTGGTATTAAAGACATTCACCACCATGACAGCTTACAATTAGATGTTTTATGTTCAGCATTTTCTTCTTTTAATTAAAAAAAATCTTTCAAAAGTTCTTTTTAACAATAAAAAACCTTTTGGAAGTTTGCCTGTATCTGTGCCTATGTGCCATATGTGTAAAATGTCTATGAAGGCCAGGCAAGGACTCTGGATCCCCTGGAACTAGAGTTTAGTCACTTGTGAGCTGCCATGTGGGTCTTAGGAATTGAACCTAGGTCCACTGGAAGAGCAGCCAGTGCTCTTAACCTCAGAGCTATCTCTCTAGACCCTGCTCAGCATTTTCTGTAGAAGCAGTCATGTCTCCAAGAAACCCTGGTTTCTTTAGGGAAGAATGAAATGTAGAAACCAACATCTGCTTGTTAGGGACATTATTGCTATTGGAACATTCTTCTCCTGCTCTTTTTCTTTTATAGGCTCTCATGGAAACCAGGTTGACCTCAAATTCACTGTGTGGCCAAGTGTGAATGACCTCCCTCTCCCAAATGCTGGGTTTACAAGTATGTGCCACCAGATCTGGCCTATATCATTGTTCCTACTTCCTATGTGTGGATAAAGCCTAGGGAATATTTATATACACATACCTTTATATTTGTTTTCATAGATATCGATAATATTGAAGATCATTATGTTCACACACCACCTTAATTTCCAACATATTATCATAAAATCCAATTTTACTTTCTTTATGAATCTCATTAGTCTTGATACATTAACTTAATTGATCAATTTCCTTATATGAACTAGTCTCTTTACTCCTTTGAGGTCCGGGATCTTCCTCAGGACTTTGTTGCACAGATTGGTAGAAATGGGTTAGATCAGGATGTGAGAGTTGGCCAAGAAGAGGCTAGATATAATGGGTCAGGCAGTAATTTAATTAATAGAATTTCTGTGTGGTTATTTCGGGGGTTAAGATAGCTGGGTGGCTGGGAGCCAGGCAGCGGGATGCGGCCTCCTCGCCTCATTACAACAACTTTAGACACTCCTAAGTTGAACATTATATACTGTCTTCTTAAAAGAAAATTTCAACCTTATTAAAATCAAGGTTTTCTTAACTATGGATAAACCAAAAAACAAATTTATTTTCTTTTTCTTAGCGTTGTCTTCCTACCATTATTTAAAAGTGAACATGATGTCTATTTCAATGTTGCATATTATTATCAAGAGACTATTTACATAAAAATATCATCAGAACTATAGCTAGGTGGTGGTGATGCCTTTAACCCCAGAGGTAGAGATAGATGGATCTCTGTGAATTGGAGGCTAGCATGGTCTACAGAGAGAATTCCAGGACAACCAGGAATACACAGAGAAACCCTGTCACAAAAAAAAAATAAAAAAAAAAGATTATGTAGTAAGTGATGGTTTGATACAGATAATGTAAGTGCTAGAATCAATCTGGAGTCTGCTGTGTGCTAGGCAAGGCACTCTGCCACTCACCAACACCCCTGAACTCAACAGACTCAATAAGAGTATCTTTGAATCATGGTATATGTCCATAGATTAAACAGATGATAATAAAATGGAAATGGTTCAGAAACAGAGGCAGCCCTTTCTCCCCTCCTTCCTCTTCTCTCCTTTTCTAGAACAGTCTTTGGTAGAGATTGGAAGATGAGGCATTTCCATCTGAAGAGGAAGTGCCATGGTAGACCAGATGGAGGTGAGATGAACATCCTCCAGAGAGAAAAGCACAGCATAATGTCACTTGTTGGAAAACAGGAGAAAGGCACAGGGATGGCCAAACTCAGGATGCTGCACCCTAGGTAGGATGAAAAGGGAGTCACATCAGCATCTAGTAACAGAAGCTCTGTTGTAATGAGGCAAGCGGGCTAGCTTAACCCACAAAATAACCACACAGAAATTCTATTAATTAAATTACAGCCTAGCCCATTATATCTAGCCTCTTCTTGGCCAACTCTCACATCCTGATCTAACCCATTTCTACCAATCTGTGTAACACCACGAGGTCGTGGCTAACTGGGGAATATTCTAACCAGCGTCAGTCTCAGACAGGAGCTTCATGGCATCTGCCACACTGCCCTTCTTCCCAGCATCCAGTTCGGTCTACTCCACCTATCTAAGTTCTGCCCTATCAAAAGGCCAAGGCAGTTTCTTTATTCAACCAATGAAAGCAACACATAGAAGAACCTCCTACACCATAAAGTTAAGTAAAAAATTCTCCTCACTAAATAGGAGGCTTCAAAATGACTCAGGGTAATGGTGTCTGAGCCATGACTGCAGAGTCTAAGTGTAGAGAGGTGATTTTTCTCGTGTGTGCATCTGTTTATATCTGGAAAAATAAACTAAAAAGCTGCTTTCTCACCCTTGGCTCCACATCTTTGGAGTGTGTCAAGTGAAATTAAACTTTGGAAACCAGAAGCTGTCCGAAGAAAGCAGGGTTTTACACAAGCATATTGGCTGTTGTAGGTGTTACATAAGAATCTGCCTGCAGAGATTTTAAGTGGTTTCCTAGTGTGTACTCTGTTTCTATGTATGAGTGAGGCATTTGGTAGATGCTGCTGTCATTTCCTAAGCTTTGGGCCCAGGTTATCTCTTCATTTCTGCATTGGTTTTCAATATAATAATAAAATAATAATAATAATAATAATGACTTAATCCCTTCTTTGGGAACATAAAGAAATACAATATTCCTACAATATTCTTTCTTGCTGCATTACTATTGAGTCTGTGAACTCTGTGAGCACTTCTTAAGATTCTCTTGGGTCCTCCTTTCCACCCTGAGAGGATAGTGAGTGAAGACTCAGTGGAAATCTAATGGGACTGTCTCTGGCACATTTAACAAAATGTTCTTAAATATCTTTCACTATACCACAGCAGAAAAGCCAAACACTGAAATTTCAGCATTGGTAGGTTGGTAATCGAACACAAAAAGCTCAGCTTGTTTCTCATTAATTTTCTTTGATAATTGCTTTACTACCAAAGTAAAAGAGCATATTGGGTTTTAGAAACCTCCTAACATGAAGAGTATCCTCCTTTCAATGTTTTCTTGAAGTAGTTAAATATATATATGTATACATATATATTTATTTATATATGTATACATACACATATATGTATGTGTATATATGTATATATACACATATATTTATATATACATATACACACACACACACACACACACATATATATACATACAGGATTTCTCTATGTAGACCAGGTTGGCTTTGAACTCACAGAGACCTGCCTGCCTCTGCCTCCCCAGGGCCACCACACATGGTCAGCATGTTGTAGATAAGAAGGAATTGTTAACTGACTGAATCTTTGTTTGAGTTGCCCATTTTGAATCAATTGTTGGACTATTCAAACACTAATTAACTAGTTAGTCCTTCCTTCCCTCCTATGTTTTATTTTGTCATTCTTTTATGTGAACCCACATGAGTCTGTTAAAGGGTCTCAAAAATTTATTTAGGTATAAAATGGGGCTAAACACTCAAGGATACAGAGCAGATTAGATGCTACCATGAACCAGCTGCTGTGTCCTGCCATTCTGCCCAGGGGAGAGGTGGACCAACTGCTCCTTGCTCTGGCTCCAACCATCTGAGAGAGAGGAGAGAGAGAGAGAGAGAGAGAGAGAGAGAGGAAGAGAGAGAGGACAACCCCTCTCTCTCAGCTTGTAAGTGGTCATGTATACAGACAAGACTACACCCTAGGGCTTGCTGCCCCAAAAGTCATTGACTAAATGGATTGAAATTCTACAACCCTTCCCCCCTTTTTTTCTAAATAAGTTTCTAATCCTAATATAAAACTATCTGATTAGATAGAAAGGTAGAAATGCTGTGGGATAATACTTCTGTACACTGTGAATATATAGTCCTCTCATTGGTTAATAAAGAAGCAGCTTCAACCTATAGCAAGGCAGAATAAGGCCAGGCAGGAAAGCCAAACTGAAAAAAGAAAGAGGAGAAGGGTGGAGTCTGAGAGATGCCAGCCAGCTAACGGAGCAGTAAGATGTACTAGACCACAGGTAAAGCCATGAGTCACATGTCAATATACAGATTAATAGAAATGGGTTAACTTAAAGGAGCTAGTTATCAATGAGCCTGAGCAATAGGCCAAACAGTCTGTAATTAATATAAGTTTCTGTGTGATTATTTGGGACCACATGGTCAGGTAATGAAAGTGCTGCATCTGTTTACATCTGTCTTTTTGCTAGTCTTACTTTCTAGTAAATTGCTAGTGTTATTTTCTAGTAAATATGAAGATGAAAAGAGAAAAAAATAAACTTTTTTGGTACTTGCTGGCTTTGGCACTAGACTCTATGATGGTCTCCCTCAGAAGTAAATTACAAGTGTCTTTTCCAACCTGACTCACCCACAAAGCTCTAGTAAATAAGGGCCTAACATTCCCACTGTGAGAGAATGCCATTGTTCTGAACAGAACCTGAGGTTCTGTGCTTGCAGGTCATAAACTCTACCACCAAGTTATACCTCAACCCTGAAGAGCATGGAGCCCCATATCTGGATGGTCATGAGTCTGGTTTTGGTTTATAAATTTCAGGGTAGAAGAGTACCTTTTCTAGCAGTAGGACCATCTTTGACTCCTAATGTTAATTAGAGATGGCATGAAACATTTTCTTAAAAATCATTTTTTTTTTAAATTTTGAATTACTTTAGAGTCACAGAAAGATCATGAGAGTAGTAGCGCTCCCATAGGGCCCCCACAGAGTTACACTGCAGCAGGACAATTCTCTACAGACAATGGCTTCAGAGGCCAGTGTGCATCTGTCCAGTCTAAGCAGCTTCCAAGGGTGCAGCTTAGAGTCGATCACTTTCCTCTCATCAGAGATCTCTGGATTCAGGCTCTTTAAGTGCGCAAACAATACAGCATAACTTGAACAAACAACCCGGGGAACTGACCATGGAAAACATCACTATTAACTAAATTTCAGACTCTAGATTTCACTAGGTTTTTTTCAGCAATGCCTATTTTCTGTCCCAAGACCCAAGCTGGGACATGGTTTTTTGCTAAGCTGCCACATCCATTTGTCTGTCCTGGTTGTTATATTGAGTTGGAAGTGTCACCCCAGCCTGCCAAGCACTTGGACTCCAATTCCCAGCCTGCCAAACGCTTGGACTCCAACTCCCAGCATGCTAAGTGTTGACCCCTCCTGGGGAGGGTCAGGATCTCTCCCACAGGTCCGGACAAAGGACCACGTGGTTTTGGGGTTGTGTGTGCTCCCTCTGTCTTCCTCCTGCCATGCTTCTGCTCCTCCACCCCACCCCTGCGCTGTTTATTAAACACGGAAATTTAATTTGGTCTAATCTGGTTTAATTGGAGTTCTTTGTGTTGGCGGAGCGGCTTTTATTAAGATTTTTCTTAACACTAGTTTTTATGACTTGGTTGTTGTGCATTGAGCTGGGTAGGTCTTCTTTAGAAATATCTCCTGATTTGGGGATACCTGATCTTCTTCCTGTGATTAGAAAATTCTAGAAAGAAGCATCTCCTCTCAAGGGTATAGGAACCTGGCATGCTTGTGTGATGATGCGAATCTCCCCAGTTGTTTGCCAGATTTCTTCGTAGTGAAGTCCTGAGGCTTCTTTTTACAGATTACATTCTTTGGAAACAGGCCATTAACCCTAGTTCTTGTGAAGTGGGAGGAGGCAAGGGGCAGGGGAATTAACTTTGACCCTCCTGGAAGAGCAAGTATTTACTAAGTGGAATTTACCTTCCTTCTTTCCTTCCCTATTTATCTACAAGAGTATGAGCTCATGGGTAATTATGTAAATGCCGGGTGATAATCCAGTGTTTGGTTGTTTCTGTTACTGCTCTAATTAACCCAGCCTTGCCCTCTGGAACCCCTTTTAGACCGACTTCTCTGCTCCTCTAATGTGTTTCCATCGACTAAACATTTTTTTTTAAAGATCTATTTATTTTACAGTGTTCTGTTTGCATGTGTGTCTGCAGGCCAGAAGAGAGCACTAGATCTCATAGATGGTTGTGAGCCACCATGCGGTTGTTGGGAATTGAACTCAGGACCTCTGGAAGAGCAACCAGTGCTCTTAACCTCTGAGCCATCTCCCCACTCTCCACCCCCAAACACACACTTTTTTTTTGCTTTGATGCCACAGGAAGCACTGGATGTGAATCATGTTCATCCTGCTCCAGCTTGGAAAAGTTTCTCTGAGGAAGCTTCATCATTTCCTTGACTTGGACAATGACATTCCAATGAGTTATCAGAATGGATTTCAGTTGGGGAGATTTGGGCAGGTGGAGGGCACTCCATTTTCACAACAGGGATCAGCAGTATGAGCTGACGTCTCAGGATTTCACAGTGCACTACCTTGGGGAGGAGATTCATAGAATCTCCTCAGGGGCACGTATGTGAATCAGAGGATTAAAGAATGGTACTCGGGAGATATCATTGTGGACATTTTCATTAGAGTGAGCAGGCATGAAGTCTCTGTGTCATACACATGAAAGGTTCTGCCATGGTACTCTGTGGATTCTCAAAACAGTATATATAAAGTTTGTTAGATCTTAGGTAAACATAAGAAAAAGCGAACTTTTTGTGTTTAAATTTGTGTTTAAAGAAGTTTTGTGATTAGTTTAAAAACCAAGCCCCCTCCCCCACTGGTAATGATTCCTAAAATATCTCAGTGACTCTGATTTTATCTAAACAAGTGTGGGACATAGAGTCAAAGCTACTGCAAAGATTGGAAAGATATAACGGTGTCTATGCCTTAGGGAGGCTATGTAGCGAAGGAAGCCTTATCCCGTGGGAAAGAAGGCCTTGGGAACTATATGGTAAATAAATCCAGTGGCCATGGCAACAGGATCCCCAGGGAGGCATTACAGGGCTCTACCTTTGTAGGTACCAAGGACCTCTGCTTCTGAGCTCCCGATAGTGCCTCTACAACACAAGGACAGGTGATGGAGAAGACTCCTTTGCATTACTCTCAAAGGAGGAACAAGCTCTCTGGCCAGAGAGGGCATGAGGTTGAGTCTATGGGTGTGAAGTCCATGGAGGTGGGAAAATCAAACAGCAGGACTGTGAGTAGGAAGCAATCTTGGGTGAAATATGTTTGTTTAGCAACTCTTGGCTCCCACTGCTTAAATACGTGATTTTAAAGAAACATTCACAGCCAGGCCACAGAATAGCTTAGAATAAACTGGAGCCAAGAATGAGAAAAAACAAAGGTACCTGCAGAGCAAATACTCCAGGTTGGGAAGTCACAGGAGAGGAGGTAGTTAGCTCACCAGAGGGGCATCTCAGAGAAGATGCTGGTTGCTGGAGATCACCATGCTAGCTCTGCACCAACTCTCTGCATGTGTCACGGAATCACTCACTTACATTCATTTTTGTGATAAAATGCTCATAACAAAGCTTGGCACTTTAATTATGTTTATGCACATAGTTAGGTAGCATTAGGACATGTATTGTGTCATCTTTGTTACTGTTTCCAGAACTCTGTTGTCCTCCTGTGGTGAAACTCTACCCATTAAACAATTCCCCATTCACCTTCCCAGCAGCCTCAGGTGACCCCTGCTGCACTTTCTCCATCCCTGACTAACTATAAATGGAATTAGAGCAAATCTTTTCCTTTTTTTGTAGAGCTTATTTCACTTAGTGAAACCTCTTTCAAGGATCACTAAGGTCAGAGTATTTTGCTTAACTGTTCAAAGTAGTCATAGCCAAATCACACTGACTCCTCCTGGACCCGTGCAAGGTAATTCCACAGGCTGAGTTAAAGGGGAGGAATGAGGAGGGACCCTGAGCTCTTCCAGCTGCTCAGTCACTAAAGGTGGGGATGGAGAAGTGGGGGGGCAAGGAGTGAGGATGTGAGGGAGGCCGTGAGGATGCTAAGCAATTTCATGAGTGCAAGTGCGTAATGGGGGTTATGATAGACTGAGGAAGGAATGGGCACTGAGTGACTCAACTGGGGAGGGGGATCAACACATTGCTTCATATGGGAGGGTTTTCAAAGAAAAGGCAATAGGTAAGCGAACAGGCATCTGGGCAGGACTCAGGTAATGATTTACTCAAAGTAGTTGGCATTAGGAAGGATAAGGGGGCGGAAACCGCAAATGCTTTCGGGGCTAATCAGGTTAATTTGGCAGGGACGGAGGGTTTGTTGGAATGCAGAGAGGGATAGGAGGAGAATGATGTAGCCAGTTTACAAAGCACAGCTGTGGACAAATGGTTGATCCTGACTGTTTTCTCAGCAATGGGCATCGACAGAAAGCTAACAACTCCATGCTTCATCTCAAACCCTTCCACTGTTCATCTTGACCTTAGTTAGAACAATTAGTGTACTGCTATTTAGTGAATTGAGACTGTAGCTGACCCAGGGCAGAGCTGCCTCACTAGTTAGTGGCCCTGCCAGCCTGAAACTCGGACCTCTCAATTTCCAGGTTCCTTCTGGAGCATCCTGTGAATCGAATGGAAGGAGGTTAAAAGCTTTTGATGGGGGTCGGGCAGCAAGGAATAAAACAGCCAAGGCTATAATTTAGAAGGTTAATCTGATGAGACTGTGTGGGGAAGTGGAGTCAGGCTGAGCAGGAGGGAAGGCATTTGAGCAATGCAGCTCAGGAGTAACTCTGCTGGTCTATTGGGCTTCAACAGGAAGGGGAGGTTTGAAGAGAAATCCAATGGGCTTGCTAAGTCTTCTGTGCCAGCTGAAAGCCGAGGATGAAGTACAGGATGAAGCACCCATCACCGCTGCACATTTTCTCCCATGGAATCCTGACCACGTCGCTGGACACAGAGCCATGTCTAATGTCTCCTCGCCTAAAATTGCATTGGTGGTCTCGGTCCCCATGAATATGTCCAGCGCTGTCTTTGAGTATTAGAAAATGACATCATAATTGGCAAGATTTTGGTTGGCACAGGAGAGCATGGTGGCTTGTTTCTGAGCTATACCTATAGAAATAAGGTCACTCAAGGAGAGTGAAGCCTATCCATCACCCCCAAGTAGCACTCACAAGTGACGAGAGATTGCCTTAGGTCTGGAACTAAAGAATTTGGGTAAAATTGAGGAGGTGTAAAATTCCCTGCAATGTTTTGTCATGAAAAAAAAAATACTGCTTCATTTTTTAAATTGTGTGAACTTTGACTTGAAGCCTTCTCATTGGTGTTGAGATATAAAAATGTTGATTATTTATTTATTCATCTTGGGATTTTGAAGACAGGGTTTCTGTGTGTAACCGTCTGGCCACCTTAGAACTCGCTTTGTAGAAAATGTCAATTACTATTTTTTTTCAGTCTAAAAAAGAAGTTTATTTAAACAACAAGATACATGGCTTGAGAGGGAAATTAAGATTTTTTTTTAAAGAGCAATTTACCCCTACTTAAAGACAAATTCTACATGTAACATCTACATACGAAAACATTGTAAACTTGTCCTTGGTTTTTACAATGAATGATAAATGGAAAACATTAAAATTATCCAACTGAACAAGGTATGCAAGGAGTTAGCTTAATGTCATTGTGTTCCTTTGTTGGAACAAGAAGGAAATGACTTACTAGAAGAAACACTAAGTGATCGGGACACTAATGGAAAGGGGGATGTTTACATGGAAACAGCTGTCCCCTAGACCACTTGATGTCGCCCAAAGCAGAACACTGGTTATCCAGATTAAAAAAGAAAAAGGGGGAAAAAAGCTCAATTTGGGGAAATGAAAGAACAGAGAAAACTGCGGTATGGTGGTACGTGCGGGAGCCAAGCTGCGTCTTCCTAATGGAGAATGTATCCTTGGTTTATAACCACGTTCTCGAGTAGAGCAATAGGCTCCTTCTTTAGCGGGCACCTCTGTCCGCTGCTATCACACATCTGTCAATCTCAGACTCCATTTCCAGCTGGGCAGGTGCGCCTGTTTCACCGATTGGTTGCCCGTCAGACCAGACTCTGATCTGCCCCACTGACAGATCCTGTCGTTCACAACAGGCTTTCCTTGGCTCCTAAGTGGTGTCTGTCTCTTCATCTAAACTGCAGCTCAGGGGCATCCTGTCCACCACCTTCGAACTGATATGATCATTGTCCCCAGTCCTGACTCCTTCCCTGGCAGTTTTTTGGTGACCAAGGCTAGCCTGGGGTCTTCTCTGCTGCTGATTCGCAGAAGCACCAGGTCCACAGTGGGGCTGCGGTAGGAACCACCCAAGCGGCAAATGTCAATCATTCCTAAGGGCTCCACCTTCCTTGGCTCCTGTAACTGCTTCTGCTTTGGCTGAAGCCCATGGATGGATGGTAGACAAGTAGTTCCTCTTGCGCTTCCCTATTGGCTGGTAGGATTTCCTCCTGGCCTGATGCCCAGCCTCCTTCTCATGCTTTGCAGCTGACCACTCCCCTAACATTGGAAGTTTTGTGCCAGGAGCCAGGAGCCCACAACTTGCCATCTGTGATGGCTAAATTCTGTTCCCATTCCACACTGGGGATGGCCTCTCTCTCTCTCTCTCTCTCTCTCTCTCTCTCTCTCTCTCTCTCTCTCTCTCTCTCTCTCTCCTTTCTTCCCTGCCTCCCCTGGAGTCTCCACCATCACTCACTTCTCTCTGTCTGGGAACCAATGCTTTACAGTCTACCTCAAACATAAATGCTGCCCAGCTACCTCCCTTCCAGCAGGGAGAGAGGAAACTTGCCTTTGATGACCAGTCTTCCCCTGTCCCCAGTGTCCTGTGGGGTAAAGGATTCTTCATTGGAAGCAACAATGTCAAAAATAGCACAATACCTTATTATATAATGCCTCTACTCTCTTTAGTCAACTCTAATGTACCAGGGAGGTATATTTTAAAAAGTTAATCTGCTGGGTGGTGGTGGGGCACACCTTTAATCCTGGCACTCCCTGAGTTAAAGGCCAACCTGGTCTACAGAGCAAGTTCCAGGGCAGTCAGGGCTACACAGAGAAACCCTCGCTTGAAAAAAAAAATAGCAAAACCAACCAACCAATCAAAAAAAAAAAAAAAACCCTAAAACTATATCCAATTAAGAGATTCTGAGTGAATTTTCATAATGAATAATCCTTAACTTTAGGCTTTTATTTTTTTATTTGTATGTGGGTGCTGTCCATGGGTACTTGTGCAAGTATGTGTGTACAAATGAGAACATGGAGGTCAACTCTGGGTGGCATCCTTCGGAGTAGCTCACTCCTGAGACAGGATCTTCCACCGAGACCTGGCCTCCCTGATTTCACTCAGCTCGCTGGCCAGTGAATCCCATTCTTCTCAGCCCTGGGATCATATGTGCCTGCCACTATGCCTGACTTGTGGTGCAAAGCCTTGAACACAATCCTTCAAGCATACGTGGCAAGCACTACACCAGGTGAGCTATCTCCACAGGCCCTAACACAGAGTTGGACAGGTAGAATGATAGCGTGGCAGAGGTAGCCAGTGAGAAACGTGTTTACCAACTTCCAGCCCAAACTGCCTATTGACACAGTCCAGTTTGCTCTTATCATATAGGCAGGGTCTCTCACACCTAGAGGTGGCTCAGTGGGTGACGGGGTTTGCTACCATGACCGATGATGACCTGAATTCAGCCTCTGCAACTCTCACTTGATAGAAACAGAACTGACTCCCAGAAGTTACTCTCTGTCCCTTCTTCACCCCGAAATAAGCAAAGGTAATCTTAGGAAGAGAGATGGCTTAGTAACCATTGAATCTGTGGACTTGGTGACAACATCTCTCCAGTCAGTTCCAGATCCCCTGTGCTGGAGACACAGTGCCCTTCTCCAGGTAGTGTTGCCTCTCACCTAATGTTCTGGAAAGACCCGCTTCTATGAGGAGATGCCCTGGTCTCAGTGCTTGCCGGTCCTCCTCCCGTTCTGAAGTTGAGACTTAATCATCACTGTGATGGTCTTGGGAGGTAATTAGGCCACTGGGAGGGGGTTAATGAGGAGGATTAGTTTCTGTAATAAAGAGAGGCCACAGAGAAGTGATTTGCCCCATATACTCTGGCTCTTGTGAGACTCCGAATCTACTGACACCTTGATCTTCATATTCTTAGCCTTTGGAATGATGAAAATAAGTTTGTATTTTTTTTTAAGGCACTGAATCTATGAGATTTTCTCCTATGAACCACAAAAACTAAGACAGTAAACTCTGGTTTTCATGCCATATGCTATGGAGCACGCTGGTGAGTGGGGTAGTTAATTTACCCAAGAGTTGGAAGCGTCCTAGGCATCCATTCATCCGTGTAATAAACTATTGAATGTCTACTGTGTGCTGGGCACAGTCTCAGCGTCAGAACCACATAAATGGGCAAATAAGTACCCCATCTGTTCTTTGGGCTTAAGAGCAACCCAAATAATTTCATGAACTTTCATTTAAAAATCTCAATTACCCCCCACCCCGTGTGTGTGTGTGTGTGTGTGTGTGTATGTGTGTGTGTATGTTTGTATGTGTATGTGTGTGCACGCACATCTTCTTTCTTATTTTTCTAGTTCTCCTGAAAACATTCCTAAACACCCAGTAGCTCCTATTTCTCTTCCCCAGCGTCGGGGATTACCCCGTACCTGCATATTTTATGCAGCAGAAGTTCTGTCTCTGAGCCTAACTCTAACCACGCTACTCATGACTGATTGTGGATTCCTTGGGCCTCATCTTGGAGATTCTAATAATATGCATTTGGGGTGGAGCTATGAACTTTATACTTTTTAAAAAAATAATAAAAATTAAGTATTAAAAAATCTAGATGTGGTGGCATCTAGTTATAATCCAAATACTTGGAAAGCTGAGGCGGGAGGATTAAGCCATGGAGGGCAGCCTAGGGCTATACAGCAAAGCCTTGTCTCACTCCTCCCTCAAAAACAAAAACTAAGACCAAACCACCAACCCAATGAAACAAAACCCTCCTGGGTATTTTAAAGTCCTTAGGATTGAGAACTTCAATCCCCCCAAATATTCTGAGGTGTGGGGCCTTCGGGGTCCCACGTGGATAGCAGGGACGAAGGGCAGGGACAAGTCTTATAAGGTGTCAAACAGGAACTTTCTCTTTACCACGCCACTGGTAGGATGGAAGCTGGGACAGAGGGCACAGGTTGTTCCGCGGGCTCCACTTTATAGCGTCACCCGTGACGCTGAGCTCCTCCATCCTTCTGCAGCTCTCTGTCACAGGCCCTGGTCAGGGGAGTAGCTGTGCCATCTCCCAGAGGGTGGTGGGAGTGGGCATACAGGCTCTTCCTCTCTTAAAATCAAGTATGTGGGTGAGGCAAGCTCGTCAGGCCACTCGAACAGAAAGTAAACAGTGGACGCTGTGTTCCTTGACTGTGAGTCTCTCAGGCAGCAGATTTCTGAAGTGCCTCTTGTGTTCCCGGGTGTGGGCAGAGGAGGAATGTGGCAGCGGCCAGAGTGATGCTGGGGTGGGGAAGGGGTGCGGAGAGGTGGGTCTTCTTCAGGGTACAGGTGTGTCTACACCTCTGGTTCTCGTCTGTCTACACCCCTGAAATGGTTCCCAGAGCATGGGATTGTTTGTTTTAGTTGGTGATTGTGACAGGCGCAGTGTAGAGGGCTTCACGGGTGGACACAGGTGGACAAATCTCTTGTTGGAAGGGAGCTGTGGAGCCATGGGTGGTCCACCTTGTCTAGCAGGCTCTACTGTACTTTCAGTCACCAGGAGAGGATACTGCCACTACCCCAAACAAGGTGCTTGAATTTCTTCTCACGTTCCTTCCTGCCCAGACCTAGGAGCCAGAGAGCTGGGGAGATGAGGGGGCCGAGTGTGTGAGTGTGTGTGAGTGTGTGTGTGTGTGTGTGTATGCCCGTGAGTACCCCCCCTCCACTCAGCTGCTCATCTCTGCCAAACTCCTGCAGCTTCTGACCTAAACTCAGAGGTCTAACACCTTCTGGATCCTGAGATGAGGAGAGTTTTGATTGCGTAGGAAGCTGTGGTAGTCACGGGAACGGGAGTGACTACCATGCGATGTTCTCGCTCTGCGTGCAGCCAGCTTGGTCTGAAGCTAGTTGTGTTTGCGGTGGGTGCTGTTAGCAAGAAGATGGTGTTCGAGCTCTTGTGAGGCGGGGTGTGGGACCCCATCACATGTCTGCAGTGACTTGAGATTCCTTAGTATACTGACGTTTTTACTGTAGTTTTGCTGTGCTCTGGGTAGAAGGAAGGGTCTCACTCATGCCCAGCCACGCTTAATTCTCTTTTTATTTTGCGGTGCTGGTGATTGAACCAAGTGCCTCAGGACGTCTTACAGCTATATGAGTCCACCAGTGAGCTGTATCTCTAGTCTTTCGCTGGTCTCATTTTTATTGTTTTGAGACACAGTTTCACTATGCAGCCTAGGCTGGCCTGAAACTCTTCAGTTCTCCTGCAGCCTGCCAAGAGCTAGGTCGTATAGGCAGAGCACAGAATTCAAAGATCAAAACGGAAGCTTTTCTCTTCCTTCTCCTCTCCCTCAGTCACACGGTTGTCACAGAATTGCTTCTTAAATCAAAGCTTCCAAATACTCACAAGATTCCATGTTAGTTTACGACATTGATAAGCTTACACAGGAAAAATACGAGTTGGACACATTCCAGGGTCATTTTTAAAAAGACTCATTTTGTTTATATCCAGCTGTGTGTGTGTGTTGTCTGTGTGAGTGTGTGAAGATATGTCTGTGGGGACTGGAAGAGGAAGCCGGAGCTCCTAAAGTTGGAGTCACAGGCTGTTGTGAGTGGGGAGGTGAAGAGCAGAGCCGCTTCCGCTTCCTGGGGTCAGCCTTTGGAAGCTGAGCCCCTCATCCTCCTTTTCTTCCTGGAATCACAGGGGCTGGGGTGTCGTCATGGTGGAGTGCCCCATTATCAAGTTTGAGGCCAGAGTTTGTTCCATGGGACTATTTCTAAACATATATTTTTTGCCTATCCCTTACATTTTGCCTTTATCTGTTGAAGGCCCAGGCATCCCTTTGGAGACTGTTTTCTTCTGAGGAAACGTGGGGTGCAGTCCTCACTCTGAAGCTCTGTCACAGCCACGCCAGCTCTACACTCCTGCTCCTCACCCGTGAACTTTGGCGCAGGCCAGGGTGGAGATGCAGGAGCTGACTCATTTTTGTGACTGCTTTTGGGGACTCGATGGGTTTAAAAACAAAAAGTTTTCCCGGGCCTCAGGCCAAATTCCTATCTAAGTTCCCACACCTGGGAACCTCTCTGGCGGGTTACTCAATACTTACCGTGTGTCTTCACGACAGCGGTCCTTTCTGGCCAGTGAGCTTTCTCAGGACACACATTCCACAACCCCAATCAGAAGGCTCTTGTATGATGCAGATGACAGACAAGGCCTCCGCTGACTGATGAGGATTTCGTGATGACTGGGAAACTAAAGCAACGTGGAAATAAAAACCTGATCAAGTCTGCAAAGGAAGAGCGTTTAAGCTGGAGAGCTGTACACCCACAGATGAGAGTGGAGCAGAGCAGATGCTGACCAACGAGGACGCCCTGCCCTTCACTGGCGACTGTGGTGTGGTGTGAATGTGCGCTGTGCCGGAGACTGGGGAGTAGGAACAGCCAGGGAATTGGCGAGGCTGTGGAAGAACCGGAGAGTTCCTGACAGAGGGAGGGAGATGCCGGGACTGGTCTGGGGAACACGGCAGAAAGCATTCTGGTAATGCTGCAACCATTCCGTGGGAGGTGAAGTACGTGTGAGATGCAAAGGAATTCCTGCCAGGCCGAGAACTCACAGTCTCCAGACACCTGGAGGGAGAAGGCAGAGACAGTGTGAGGAGACAGAGAAGTAAATTCGGATCAGAAGCTCTTGAATTCAGCCGTGGAGATACCCAGTAGAGATCAATGTTTTTCAGCAAGGTTTAGAGCCGGGGTGGGGTAGACTTGGTAGACACAGGCCTGAGGGAGTCTCAGCCCTCCAAGAGGAGACGTTCGTAGCACACTCCTATAACCCTGCACATGGAGACTGAGGCAGATGAATCATGATTAAAGACAACAGGGGTGGCAAAGTGACCTCCAGGCCAGCCTGGGGTACAGAATGAGGCCCTCTCTCAAAAACAAAACAAATAAAAAATAAAGCGCGAGGGAGAGGTGGGGCTGCAAGCATGGGAGAGCTCAACATTGCAAGAGTAGCACCTGGTGGATGAGTCCGGTGAAGCCCGGACCTGTTTCTAGATACTGAAGAAACCAGATCCGTAAATCCATGCTTTGCACGCGTGTGGCATGGATTTGGAGATAAGAAGCCCTAGCAAGAGAAGGAACTTGCAGCCAGGTGCATGCCGTCCCACGGGTGTGCCCAGGGCAGTAAATACTGCACATTTTGAAAAGCTGGAAGACAGGATTTTGAATGCTTTCCATTATTAAAAAAAAAATGATAGCTTTGTTTTGTTTTTGTGGATGGAGATGAGATCCAGGCACTCAACCCTAGCATGATCTGAGGACACATTTGTGTTTAATCTGATTTGAACATTACACACTATAATCATGTGTCAACACATTACCCATTAAGTGTGTAATTACTAATGCTGTCTTTTTCAGTTGTAAAGTAGGCTTCATTTTTAAAAAGCCAACAAACAAACAAAGAAATTGTAAAGCAAGAAAAATCCCTAGTTAGCATTTGCAGAGCCACGGTGGCACCTGCCCCTGGGGAGGAGACCAGAGCAGGGAGAGGAAAGGCCCCACAGACTGCGTGGTCAGCTGGGTGTCAGGTGGATGTGTGTAGGCGAGAGTGTGTGTCCACCAAATGCATAACCTTCCTGCATCGGTGAAAAGGCACCCAACAAATACTTAATGAAAAAAGTGAATAGATTAATTAATATTAAATAATTATTAATAGTAATAACATGAAGTTAGCATGGTTTGGAAATTCAGAAAGGTCATTATTCCTCTGAGTCATTACAAGTAAGAAGAAAGAAATTTTTAAACTAGGAGCTGACATTGGGAAAAAATATATAAATTGGAGAATATAGCCCCAAGTCTATATTCTGGCTTTGTGACATTTTCTTCTCTCAATGCATGCTTTTGCTACTACCTAGACAAAATTTGTGTGTAGTAGGGTTGGAATTTTCCTGTCCGTAAGGATACATGGGATGTTAGTAGACAAGGAGTATTTGTTTGCAAATTATTAATAAAATCATTATATGTCCATAATGAGCTGAAATTCTTTAACATTAAAAAATTTTCATTAAAAGATTAGGCTCAGAGGTTAAGAACACTGACAACTCTTCTGGAGGTCCTGAGTTCAATTCCCAGCAACCACACGATGGCTTATACCCATCTGTAATGAGATCTGGTGCCCAGAGCACTATATATAGAATAAATAAACAAATCTTTAGCCGGGCAGTGGTGGCGCACGCCTTTAATCCCAGCCCCCAGGAGGCAGAGGCAGGCGGGTCTCTGTGAGTTCAAGGCCAGCCTGACCTAAAGCACTAGTTCCAGGACAGGCTCCAAAGCTACATAAAGAAACCCTGCCTTGAAAGGACAACAAACAAACAAACACATATGAAAAGGTACTTTTATGTACACATACAGAATTCGAAAGGTGTATTTTTTTTGTTAAAGTTCTTTTCTGTTCGTCTTACAAGGGGACTCTCATTGTGGGAAAGAGCAAAGTGAGGAGACTTGCATAAAAATCAGTATAAACTAGGGCATATGATAAGTCCTTAAAGGTGCAAAAACCAGCCAGGTTCCCTTCTCCTGCCTGCAACTGAGCTTTGACTGGCTGGGAACTAAATGCAATGGAATGGGAAGGAGAATAATGAACTAAAGAAACAAAACCACAGCTTCTAAAAGTCTCCATGAAAAACAAGGAAGTAAAACAACACACACACACACACAATCCAAAACAACAAAAATCCAAACCATGCAAAACCACACACACACACACGCACACGCACACGCACACGCACACGCACACGCACACGCACACGCACACGCACACCAAAAAATCCAAACCATGCAAAGCCGGTTTACATGTTTAGAGCGCCATCTTCTGGCCATGAGATAGGATGGCTCCAAACAGTGATAGGACTCTGACACAGAAATGGCTACCGATCTGCCTTGATAAAGTATTCCTCTTCTTGCTGCTGTGACAGATTACTCTACAAAAGAATCCCAAGGGAGGACAGACTCATTTCTGGCTTCAGGACCAGGCACTGTAGTCTATCTGCTAGGGAAGCCATGGCCGCCGGGATGGTCCTTTCAGTTGGGGTGGGAGCTTACTGTGGTGTGTTCTCACTGCCTCAACCAGACCAGTTCCAGGAGCTCCCTTCTTCAGCCAGGCTCTACACCCACAGCCTCCCCCAACAGGACTCTTAGCTGGGGACCAAGGGTTCAAAGGCCTACGAGGGGGTTCACATAAAATCACAGCCATCTGTACCCAGCCCCCTCTCCCGACGTTTTTCACACACAGAACCTGTACTCTTAACCGTTAGGTCGAGAAACCTCTGTCTTTCCAGAGTTTTTCCATGATGGTTCTTCCAGTCCCAAAGACGGTTTCTCAATACAGAATTCCAGTTCAGAATCCCTTCCCTCGTCTCCGGATTGTCACGAAACTGAAAGGTTTCTTGGGGATTTACTAACTTTATCTTTCGTTTTTTCATGGGCCTTTGGGGGCTGCTTAGAATGCTCTAGCCTGAGGCCTACCAGGTGCCTTTGCCTCTTTCTCCCACTTCCTCTCTGATCTCCATCTCTTCCTTCCGTGGTTGATCCCAGGGTCGTGCCTGTGTTAGGACGGTAGCAGTGAGCATTCTTAGCCCTGGCTGTTTTGGAAGGGAGGATATGTGAGTTCCTTAGTGACAAGGATCGAGTCTCATGTTGTTCAGTTCATGCATTTCATTGAGGAGGAGTTCGTTGAGCGCTCAACGAATTCAGTTTAAGGAAGAAAAACAGATGATAGACTAGATAGGCTTGAAAAAGGATAGGGGAATGAGTTGAGTAAATAATTGTGATATCCCAAAATAGTAAATAGACTCATTATTTGAAGAGATCTGAAAACCAACATGTCTGGATAGCGCAACAGATGTGTGAGCTGGACAGTCGGTGGGTAGGAAGAGCCTCAGGATGCTCATTATTTCTTCTCAGCCTCACCTAGTTCTAAGCATCGTCGTAGGGTGGGAAGATGTCTGTGAGACACCTGGACTCTCCTATCTTCGGCAAGAACGTGTATTTAGGAGAGAGAAAAATAACCAAAGAATGCTGGAAGAGTATCAAAGCGTAGAGCATTTGAACATTTCTTATTAAATTGTTGAAGGGCCGTAGAACATGGTTATCCATGAGGTTATCCAGAGGAAATGGAAATATAATGGGTGCTGTTTGCGAAAGGGCAATGGGCAGAGCATTTTTGATAGTGTGAAAAAATAATCTGGGATTAAGCCTTAGCTGCCGGGTCAGAACTGACAGCGTACTCTGGTACTTCCAGCATGGGGTCCTGATGCAGGAGAGTTGAGTTTGCCAATAGCTTGGGCTATGCAGCCAGATTTTGTCTTTAAATCGAATGCTGTATGTGGTGCCTGTGGGGGATTCACAGTGCGTTGTCTTCGCTGTTGGGAAGGCTCTCTCCTGGGAGAACTGGGAGGCAGTGAGCTTGACTGGGGAGTTCTACCCGCTGCCTTGCAGCCTGCCCTTTCCGCCTTGGCACTTTCCCCATCCCTCACCTCAGGCAGGATCCCGTGTCCCAGTGCCAGCCCTGCCTTAGACATGTGCTCACTCAAGCGCAGATGATGGCGGTTTTGGATGGGGAAAGCCAGAAATCGGAGGGTGGGGTGGGAAGAGGAGGAGACGGAAGGTTTTGCCAGTTAAGACACAGATGTGAGTAAAAGCCAGGTGTGAGCGTGTGTAGACAACCTGGTGACAAGATGGTGGCTTCAGCTGGCTGGCGTAGCAGGGCTCCTAAAGTTTCTGAGCATGTTAATCAAAAAAATGATAAGGATTATACTCTTAGCATCTCCTGACTGAAAGCCTGCATGCTGATAAAGTATACTCTCAATTAATAAATATTTCTAAGTAGCAACATGTACAGGTTTACTTAGTTTATATAGATTGATTGGAAAAAAGCTGTTGATTCACTGACCCTTTCAGCACCTAGGGAGGTTCATTCTGTATGAGTCTTCTGTTCCTTCAGCAAATACTGAGCACCTACTAAGTACAAGACATCCTTTTAGACTCTAAGGAAATAGCTGGAAAAGAGACAAAGACCTGCCAGTGAGCTTGTGTTCTAGTGGAGGCAACATCTACTACAAGGTGCTCTGAAATACCAGGATAATACTGAGACAGTTGTGGTGTTTCACATGGTGTTATTCTGTGAAGAACAGGCACTGCCTGGGTATTGGAAGACCTGGATAAATCCAGACCCCCTAGCAGAAAGAGTAGAGCCAAAAATCTAGCAGGAAGAGTAGAGCCAAAAATCTAGGTTAGCCCGTTCAGTGACTCTGTTCCGGGAACTGGCTGACCACAAAGTTAGATTATAATCTTGAGAACAATCTTGAGAAACGGGGAGTTACCCCCTTGTGATTATCACTGGTATTTTCTGAATTTTCCAATGGCGCCCTCCCTACCCCCTTTGGGTTGTGGTTTCTTCCCTTAAATACCCCTTCTCCCAGCTACTCGGGGTCAAACTCCTCTACCCCTGTGTGGGATATGAGCGCACTGGTTCCTGTCAATAAACCTCATGTGATTGCAGCAAGGACGGTCTCTCGTGAGTTCTTGGGGGGTTGTGTTATCCTGAGACTTGAGTGAGAGTCTCCCCACTCCGGGGGTCTTTCAGTATCCTGTGGGGTGTTACCGCTGTAGACTGGAGAGACAGCTTTCTAGAACAGTGGCACTTGGACATTTGAGTAAGACTAGCCACTCTCAGAGTCACTGCAGCTGTTGTGAAAACCAGGAAGGAGGCGTCTGCTTGCTGTCCCTTGGCTAAAGCAAGATGATTGTGTAGCTACAGGAGGAATGAGGACAGTAGAAGATGAAGTCAGGGTGGGCAGAGAACCTTCCATGGGGGGTCTTGTCGGCATTGTGAGATGCTGGCTCTTGTAGGCCATTGTAAGATACATTTTGAATTCTACCTTAAGTGAGATGGGAAGAAGGTACTGGAAGATTTTAATGAGTGCAGTGACCAATCACCACGACTGTCTGTGGTATAGACTGTCTGGGTAAGGGTCGAAGTAGGAGAATTCTAATTGCAGAAATCCAGGCTGGAGACCAGTTGTCAAAAGCTGCTGCTAAGATGATAGCTGAGACTCGCTTTTGGCTTTCATGAGGGGGGAGATCCCGAGGGTAATAAAGAGGCATTGAAGAGGTTGAGAGGAAGTGATGTCATCAGCGGTGTGTTGTGTGGAAACCACCTGCTGGTGGCGGTAGATAGGAAGAGTTAGACTATATGGTGACACCCCAAGAGTAGTAGTTGCTCAGTCCAACCATCTCATTGGAAGATTGCAGGAGCTGGACTCAGGGGAACAAAGGCGGAATGGACAGCTATTTCAGACTTTGAATTGGAGCCGCTAGAGCTGAAGGAATATCAGTCAAGAGATCCAGCAGAGTCCAAGCAAGTTTCTGAAACTATGTGGCTAGAAAAAGTGTGGGTCTATCAGCAGAGCTGGGACCATCAGGAGTGCAGCGGGTTTGGGGAAGATGAAGCCTTTAGTTTTGGATGTCATGACTTTAAAAATCGAAAGATAAGATATCTTAAAACCCACCTTCAGACTGTTGATCCCCAGTTCTCTACCAGAGGTCTCCGTTTTGAGACTCCCAAGCACCTGGGGACCCATGACCTCTGCTTTTGTTCTCAACACATGTGTTCCCATCTTTCCAGGATAAGCCTGTTTTACTTTGCTCTGTCGAATATGCTGATGCTCCACACAAAACACCAGCCTCACACAAGTCCTGTATTGTTGTTATGTTTAATGTGATAAAGTGTTTGTGACAAATGCTACTAAAAATATCTTTCAGAATGGACATGTAAAATTCAGAATAGTAGAGACAAAAAATTGGAAATGGGATTGTGAGAGTCATTTGATATCAAATTGAATAAGATGTTCGAGAGAGGGATGTGGAAAGAGAATATGGACCACAAGTTTTGGAGAATTCTATGCAGTAAAGTTAAGATAAAGAAGAAACTGGGAGGTAGGAAAGGCGGGACTGGGTGAAATGGGCTGGTGGGAGAGGAGGGACAGGAGGGCCACCAAATATGGTGACCCTGCCCAGTTGCTGGCGGTGGGTGTGGCTTGTGGGAGCTTTATAGAAACCTGTGTGATACTAAGGTATAATGGGTAATAGTAGATGTCTCTAGGGAAACTGAGATTTCCTTTGGGGTTCTCAGTCTTGTAAATAAAAGAATTTAAAAAACTTGGAAGGAAGCTCAAGTATCATTTTATTAGGATTTGAGAGAAAAACATCAGGGTAAGCAAGCGGGGACTCTTGGCGGCCGCCTGGAGGAGGCGGATGTTGAAGAGGGAAGGGAAAGACATGCTTTTGCAATGGAGGTTGGCAATCACCCACGTGGGAGAAAGGGGGTGGTGGGGTGAGGGGAGGGAGGGAGGGGCTCAGAGAAAGAATGAGAAAGTCGTGCATGCTTTCAGGTGGGATCTGAAAGAAAAAACTCTAGGAAGCAGGAAAAGGAAGTTATTTAGGATTTTTTGAGTTAGGACTCACAACGCAGACACCAGCCAATCCGTCAGCTCTGCAGTGTTGCCTGGCAGGAGCTTGTGAGGTGCCTGCACAGAGGGAAGTCAGTGAAAGCTGAGCCAGGGGGATCGAGTCTTCCAAAGTCTTCGGGAGAATGGGACCGCGGACTCCCCGCCTGGTGATTGACAGCCTCGGCTGGATTAGCTTTTAAAAGAGGACAATAGCGGGTAATGTTTGGGCTTTCTACCAGGATTAGGGGTGGAATTTGGATTCTCCTCTTTTGACTTCCCAGAAGAAGGAGCCTTCCTGGAGTGGGCCTCCGTCATCCCAGTACTGCCACCTCTTCATATGATAATCTAAATGCAAGGACGGGACTTCTTTCCTTTCTAGTGTAATGAGGGCAACAGGGACCTGGGGCCCTGTCACCGTGAGAGAGGTCCGTCTTCAATGGCCTCCAAGCCTGCAAATATCTGTTTAGCTAACATTTTATGCATTCAGTTTGGCTACTTCTCAGGACGATGTGTTAATGTGCGGATTGATTGTAGGATATAAACCTTCCGAAGACATTGAATTGGGGAAAATACATTCTCAAATAGCAGAAATATACTTAATTTGATTCTAAACCACTTATTTTAGACTGGTGTGTGTTGTGTGTGTGTGTGTGTGTGTGTGTGTGTGCGTGTGTGTGTGTGTGTGTGCGTGTGTTGTGTGTGCGTGCGTGTGTGTGGTGTGTGTGTGTGTGCATGCCTGTGTGCGCGCTCATTCTCTTCTTCCATCCTGTTTTGGAGCTGGTCTGCGAGCTCCCAGTGAATCCTGCGTCTGTCTCCATCTCCGAGCACACTACCATAGGAGACCCGTGTGTACAGAATTATTCCAATCCGTTGGGCTTTTTACATGGGTCCTGGGGCTCAAACGGGGGCGGCAAAGGCTTTTACCCACTAAGCCGTCTGCTGGCCCTCATTTTTAAGTCTTATGGGGTGCTATTGTTGAAACTTCCATAAAGATTAGGACCACATTTACCCGGTGATTAGACGCTATGAGGCCAGTGTTTGCAAGGAAATGCCTGAGATGTAAAGTCAATATTCAGTAAAGCTAAGGGGACTTGCACTAGAGATGCCATTGGAGAATCGAACAAAGTCAAGGGATTTGAGGAAGAAAAGACTTGGAGTGAAAGGGAAGTTTCTTTAGAATTCTAAAACAATCCCGGAGGGGTGGCACACGCTGGCTTCCTTTGCCAGCTGGGGATTCTTCCCATTGTCAGTCACATGACCTAAAAATAAAATGTGACGGAAGAAGAGAGGTGACCAGTTCAGGAAAACCCCAGTTATCAGTTTGTGGTCAGCTGATAATCATACCGCAGCGTGTGCTCATGATGGGCATGAAGAAGCCAGGCCACCTCAGACGGAACAGATCCTTTTTGGTACCAAGCTTACCATTTAGTTGTTTTAATTTCTTATGAAATTCATGTGACTGTGGTAGTTTCAATAGTCAAAGAGTAAAGTAAGATTTCTGTGTTTTAAGTTGTATAGAGTTTCCTAGGTGAAGAACTCTTCACCCACGTATTTAGTGGAAAGAACTTCATGTATACACTGAAGATAACTATGTTTTTGACTATGACCATGATCTTCTAGTCAGCTTGCATTTTTAATGTTAAGGGATTTCAAATGTTTATTTCACTAAGAGAGCCTACTGTCCTGATAAGGAGATTCAAGAACTGGATTGGTAAATATGGCATACACATTTTATGAGGTTCATGGGTGCATGTTTGAGCTAGTGTGCATCCCTAGCTATTCTGGTTGTGGCTGTACGCTTTTCATTTTTGCATAACTAATAAGGGCGGCTGATGAGTCAGAGGGATGGACCACCTTGCTAGCCTTCTGCATCTTTCATCTTCAGCTCATTAAGTACTTTATAAGCATCAATTAAACAGCTCCTCACAACACAGCTTAGAAAAAAATGTTAAGTATTAGTTTCCTTGTATGGGTTGAACAAGCACAGAGGGCTTAGGCAAGGCTGATATTAAATATAGAGACCCAAAGGTGCTGAAGGCTTCCTGGGTGACAGAGGAGGAGAACCGGGTAATTACAGAGCAGGAGTCTGCAGAGGAATTCATCTGGACTTCAGGAAATGTGGGGCCTTTTGTGTAATTAGCATCAGAGATTAGGCCCTGAGCTGGCGATCCCCCTGGCAAGCGTGCATCAGTCCTCACCTGCGTTCACCTGTGTTCTGACGAAGTGGAAAATCAGGTCATGATCACACTCATCCGTCCTGAGTGTTCTGGCACAGCCCTGATTTCAAGTGAGATGTCCTACTTCTCCCCTGAGTGGGTTCAAACTGGTCTTATTATAGTGACCTAATTTTTGGTTTTGTGAAAGTCTTTGGTAGTCATTCTGATACTGCAGAAATACAAAGGATCTTTGGGTCTACTGTCTTAGGTGAGGGTTCTATGCCATGGTGAAACACCAAGACCAAGGCAGCCTGTAGAAGGAAGGGTTTATTTGGCTTGTGGTTGCAAGAGTCCAAGGTGTCAGGAAAGGACGGCCGTGACAGTTGAGAGCACACATCTTGAACCTCACATGGGAAGTGAAAGAAAGCAAAGTGGAAACGGCACACAATTTGAAACTTTGGAGTTCACCTTCAGTGACATTTTCCTCCAGCAAGGCCTTCTAGACCTCTTCAAATACCAGTACCAACAGGGACCAAGTAATCAAACATCTGAGCCAAGGCGGGGCATTCTCATCCAAAACAGCACAGGGGCTGAGGCAGGAAGATAGGGTTCAAGATCAGCCTGAGCTACATAGTGACACTTGGTCTCAAAAACATTTTTTTTATTAAGAATGACTAATATCCCTTCAAACTATGTCAAGACAATGAAATGGATTGAATGCTGTGTAGTAGTCAAAGTTCTCTAGAGGAACAGTGTTCCTGGTTAATGGAAATCCGCTGCTGCTGATATAATAAGCTAATCTAACCGAAACAATAAATCCAGGTTTATTCTGAGCACAGCATTCCTGGGTGGCCCCAGGGAAGTTGACGAGACCATGTGTTTGTTCTCTGGAGGGTAGTTTAAATACCCTGTGGGAGTAGTCTTGAGCATCTCTGGGGAAGGGTCATTGTTTGGTGGGCTTTCTGGGGGGGGGGTGGAGTCTGGACTGAGGCAACTGGGGGTGGGAAGGAAACTTGGGGTCGAACCTCCACCTAAACATTCCAGACTCTTTGGATATATGGATGCCAGGCTCTGGGGTGGAGTCTCTACCTGAACATTCCAGACTCTTTGGATATATGGATGCCAGGAGCTAGGGTGACACTTTCACCCAAACAAACAGGACATAAAAATGTATTAAATCAGCTTAAGTCAAAGTATTAACAGCAGGTCTCTGCTCTGTCCTTGAGGGTGACGCCTCAACAACCAGAGTCCCACAGTGGTTGTTTCCAACTGCAGAGGCCAAGAACTCACATGTTGCTTGGTCCTTGCAGTTGGGTGACTGCCTGAGCAGTCTCAGCATGGCATCAGATGTCCTGAGTGTTCCTGGAGAGGCCCTGATGCACGGTCAACTTTGGAATCCTGGTAACACAGATTCTGCTTCCTGCGAAGAAATCAGCGGCCACAGCACAACAGGGTAAATCAACTCAGCAACAGGAGGAAAGGCCAAGTGAGTAACTGGTGGACCAGTTTCATTCCTCCCTCCATGAAGCCCAGAAGGAAAGGAGCAGCATCCTCCTTACCACAGGACACAGTACTGTGTCACCTCATCCAGTCAGGATGAGTGTTATCAAAACAGCAAATAACAGTAATAAATTCTGAGAATGTGGGAGAATTGGGACCTCTTAGATGCTGCTGGCTAGGCAATAAATTAGTCTATTCATCATGAAGAGCAAGGGAGGGCTGGAGTGTTGGCTCAGCAGTTAAGAGCTTTAATTGTCCAACATTCACATGGCAACCAAGAACCCTGGTCCCTGGGGATCTAAAGCCTTCTCCTGACCATTGAGAGGGCACCAGGCATTCATATGGTGCGCATACACACATTAGGCAAGCACTCACACACATGAAATAATAAAATAAACAAATCTGAAACAACAGAACAGAACAACCAAAACCAAACCAAAAGTGAGAGTTTCCTTTAAAAACTGAAGGGGGGAGTTTGTTGGAGAGATGGCTCAGTGGTTAAGAGCACTGGCTGCTCTTTCAGAGGTCGTGAATTCAATTCCCAGCAGCCACATGGTGGCTCACAACCATCTTTAATGAGATCTGGCGCCCTCTTCTGTTGTGCGGGCATACATGGAGGTAGAATGTTGTATACATAATAAATAAATAAATCTTAAAAAAAAACTGAAGAGGGAATTATGATCCAGTCCTGCAATTCTGCTTCTGGACGTGTATCCCAAGGTATCAAAGGGATACACGCCCATTCATGTTCACTGCAGCAGCATTCATGATACCAAGGTACGGAAACAGCCAACATGTCCGCAGATAGAGGAATGTCTAAAACACAATGTGGTGCATATAGATAGAAGAATATTATTTGGCTACAAAATAAAGGTGAAATTCTGTTATTTGTGTCAACATAGGATGGAAATGGAGGACGTTATGTGAGGTGACATAAGCTAGGCTCAGAAAAAGCATACGGTGTGATTTTGTTCATTTGCAGGAGCGAAAAGCATTATCACGTGGAAGTGGAGAGTACAGAAGAGGTCTGTAGACGACAAGGAAGAGGGATGGTGGCAACACATTGATAGGTATCAGGAGGGAAGTCATTTTAATATTATAAAGTGCAGCAGGGCAACTGGAAACAATTATGCACCAAAGTAAACAGAGAAGGATTTGAAAGCTACTGTTATCAAAAAGTGATGTTTCAGAAATGGAAATGCTGGTTAATGGGATTTTTAATCATTGTGTGTCCTATACACATATTTAATTAAAACTCTGTACTCCATAAATAAGTACAAACATGTCACTTAAAATAAAAGTAATTTTAAACGAAATGCCGATTCCAAGCTAAGAAATGCTATCTATGTTTCAAACTTCTCATGTTAAAGTCTTAGGGGTTGAAGAGTAGGAGTGTTCAGGAAAATCACACTGACAGAGAGCACCAAGGGAGAGCAGCTCCCCCCTCCCCCAAAGTATGATAAATACTGCAGAGGTTTGTCTAACTTGGTGTTGAAGTACTGACTGAGGCTGGCTCTGGCGCAAACATATCAAGAACTTTGACTCAAGACAAGATCCGTGCCTTGTCCAGTCATCACCAGAGAGGCTTTCTCTGGCCACAGATGGGGATGGAGAAGAGACCCACAGCCAGGCATTCGCAAAGATTCTAAATTGGAGGTCTCCCTCAATCCCTCCCCTCTGAGCTCCAAGGACCCCTTGGAAGAGGAGGCAGAAAAACTGAAAGAGTCGGAGCAGGTGGAGGACGAGGCCCTCTGAGTCACCCAAAGAGAGGAACAGCGGCCCACGGCTGGCACAGGTCAGCACCGGGTTCTCTGTGTGTATAGTTGTTAGCTTAGTGTTTTCATGGAACTCCTGACTGTGAGAGCAAGTGAGTCCCTGATTCTTGTGCCTGCTTTTGGGACTCTTTTCCTTTTGCTGAATTGCTATGTCCAGCTTCGATATGGAAGTTTTTGCTCCACTTTATTATATTTTACTTTGTCGTGTCTGGTTGTTATCTCTTACAGGCCTGATCTTTTCTAATGAGAGACAGAAAGGGAGTGGAATTGGAGGGGAAGGGAGGGAAGTAAGAACTGGGAAGAGTGGAGGGAGATGAAACTATAACCAGAGTATATTGTATGAGAACATAATCTTTTTTAAAATTTATTTATTTATTTATTATGTATACAATATTCTGTCTGCATGTATGCCTGCAGGCCAGAAGAGGGCACCAGACCTCATTACAGATGGTTGTGAGCCACCATGTGGTTGCTGGGAATTGAACTCAGGACCTTTGGAAGAGCAGGCAATGCTCTTAACCTCTGAGCCATCTCTCCAGCCCGAGAACCTAATCTTTTTTTTAGTAAAAAATAAATGAGAGAGAGAGAGAGAGAAGGAAAGATGGAAGGAAGGAAGGGAGGGAAGAAGAAAGCAAGAAAGCAGGCTTTAAATAACCAAGAAAGAAATAAAAAAGAAAAAGAACCTTGATTCAAGTTCATGATCAAAAGAAGGCCGAGGTGGAACTTGGCAGAGGCTGGCAGCGGATTCTGCTGATGTGCTTGTTGGTCTGAGTATTTTCTAGCCAGGGCCACATGCACACACCCATGGGTGGTGCCTCTAGAACATGAAACACCATGCAAGTGTTGTCAGTTACTCTGCAATATCAGTGGAACCAAAGCCAAACTATTTCCATCATTTTCCAAAGAGGTCGGTTTCTTTTTTAGATTTTTTTCTTTCTGATTTTGATTGCATGCTATAGCCAGAACCAATTAGTTACCTATCCATCATTCATTCTCATCTTTTTCCTGACTAATGTGACTTTGATTTTATTCTAAGTGGTGATGAATGTACCTCTCCTGTAACTATGGATTGTTGACCTTTAAAGACAGCCCCTTGGGACTGACAGTTGGCACGGACATTAGTGAACTTCATGCTTTCTTGCTGGAATACAGACATACAGATATATACACACACAGATAATGCATGGAACCCTAGTAATAACTCTGGACTGTAGGCATTCCTGGGGATGAAGTTTGCATCTGCTGTGGATAATGTGGAAGAAAAGGGAAAGAGGGTGTGTCTTGGTTGTCAGTTTACAGCTGCCAAACCAACCTGATGTGTCAACTCCTCAGTCACCTCCTCCGTCTGGATTCTGATCTCTGTTCCTATCAGGATTTAAGTTTACAGTGGGCGCGCTAGCTATCTGAACTGCCAAGCTGTCTGATTATTGCTCAATACTTGCTTCATCTGGGCGTACAAAAACAAGCCTTTAAGAATAGTCATGACAGCTTTTCACATCTGATTTTATTTGGATCTTACCTTTTTCTTCTTTGTTAGCCTGGCTAAGGTTGTTGTTGCTTATCTTTCGGGCTGGGAGCATGGCTCAGAGGGTAGCGCGCTTGCCACTGAAGCATGAGGCTCTGAGTTCAGATCTCCAGCACCCACATAAAAAATTGGGTACGGGAATGTGTGCCTGTAACCTCAGTCCTGGGGCCTTAGGGTAGAGACAGGTGGATCCTTATAGCTTGCTGGGGAGCCATTCTAGTCCATCAATGAGCTCCAAATTCAGTGAAGAGACCCTGCCTCAAATATTAAAGTGAAGGGGCCTGGAGAGATGGTTCAGCAGTTAAGAGCACTTGTTCTTGCTGAGGACCCAAGTTTGATTACAAGCCCCCACAGTGCTTGCAACTGTCTATAACTACTGTTCCAGGGGATCTGGTGTTCACTTCTAGCCTCCACAGACACCAGGCATGTGCACAGTGTGCAGACATACATGTGTGCACAACACTGACACACATTCAGTATATCAAGAGAATAGAAAAGATGAAGAACAAAAGAGGAAGACTCTCAAAGTTAAACTCCAGTTTTCACATATGTGTGTGTGCACATATATATGCATGCATACACACACACCTGTGCACACATACACACATGCATGCATACACATGCACTCACACACATGCATACACTCCATGCACAATATACCAATGTACACATGCACATACATGCATGCACACATGTATGTACATACGCACACATATAAACATATACACACATACATGCACATAGTACATTTACTTGATATTTTATTCTGTTTTTATTTACTTTGTTTATTTTTGCTACAGTCCTTGCTATTTCTCTTACTGCTAATTTTGGGTTTCCTTCCTTTCTTGTTTTGCTGGCTCATTAGGTTGCATAATTGTGTTATTTACTTGAATTTTTCTCTCTTTTTGACACAGGCCTCAGCTGACTTGCTTGTATTGCTTTTTTCTTCCTGTGGCTTTTATTGTACCATGTTTCCGTTTGTGTTTGTTTCCAGACATTTAACAAGCTTCCTTTTGGTTTTTCTCATTGACCTGACTGTAATGATAGAGTATGTTGTGCGGTTTTCATGTATTTGTAGAAAATTTTTTAACTTTCTGTTGTTACTGATTTTTAGTCTTATTCCATATAGTCAGGAAAAACATATGGTATGAGTTTAAGTTTCTCTTTTCTTTTTTCTACTTTTAAAGTTTATATTTTTGTGACTTAACACGTGGCAAGTTCCAGAGAATGCTCTGAGTGAGAAGACTGTGAATTTCGTGGCTGCCAGGTCAGGGTGTCTGCAGATGTCTGTTAGGTCTGGGTGATCTGTGTTCTTCTTCCTTGTTCGTCTTCTGTCTGGATGATTTGTTCACTCCTCGATAAAAGCAGTGTTGAGACCTCCAGAATGACTCACTGCATTTAACACAATTGTAAACTCAAGAGAAATCAAGCACACACACATGGGGCAGTAAAATAAATACATATTTAGAAAAGAAGAAAAAACAAGTTGGTCATCGACGTAGAAATTATATAATAAAAATGAAAAAAAAGCGATTTTAAAAAGTGAGAGATGCTTCTTGTTTTTGTTTTCTTTGGGTGTTATCTGGGTGATGTATCTTTTCCCAGATGGACACACTGAAGAGGGACTTAATGAAAGGAATGTGATTTTTATTTATAGGACAAAAGAGAGCTAAGGCTGGCTAAGACGGCTGTCTGTACAGCCAGAGCCCTCTACTGGAGGCTAGAACAAACGCAGGTACAGCCGCTGCCGGGGATTTGTGCTGAAGCGGGCAGTTTGAAAAGTCCTTGCCTTTAAAAGACACACTTCTCAGAAGTTAAGTCGTTGATGGGCCAGTTTGCACGACTACCTTCACACGGTCTTTTGTCTGCTCAACACCTGCCTGGAGCTATGCCATGTCTGAGTAAACCCGATCTTCTTTGAATGTGGGCACGCACCCCTTCCAGAAGCCACAGCCGGTCAACTTTCGGGGCTCCCAGTCTGACGCAGGTCTTAAGGATCTGTTGAATAAGGCTTCAGTCATGACTGCTTGGTTGGGAAGATGGTTAAAGAGAAGCAAGGCAGTCAAGCAGGTGGAGGTCAGAATGTGAGCTTTGGTACCAGTAAAAGTGGCAGTGAAGGTCTTGAAAGCTGTGACTCAGTTTTGTGCTGACAGTGGATTTCCTAGGATCGTATCCAGAAATAGCCAGCCATCCACACGCAGGCCTGTTCTGAGAGTCAGCTTTCCCCTCTAACACTCGGGTGACATCCGATTTGCTGCCCAAACCCAATGACTATTTTCCCCATCAGAACATGAAAGTCTAATGTTTGCAGAATTGCTGCTTGGAAGCACATCTGCCAATTCTTTTTCTAGTTAAAAATTTTCATTGATTATATTAATTGCATATGGTGCTGTGTTATATAAGGATATTTTATACGAGAACATATTGTATACCGAGCTATTTCTTCCATATTCCTCCCTCTTCCTCCTCTCTCCCCACCCCCTCCTGTGAGTCCCCTTGGTTCCCCTAAATAGTTGAGCTTGTACTTCATGCCATGTATACATACAATAGTCTATGTATCTGTACAAAATGGAATCACAAGTGGATAAAGCGTATGATATTTGTCCTTCTAGGAGAAGCTTAATTTGCTCACTATGATTATCTCCAGTTGCATCTATTTTCTACACATGATCTAACTTTGTTTATCTTTTATCTTTTTAGCTGAAAAAAAATCTTCTTGTATATATGCAAACCACATTTTAAAAATCCAGGCCCCTGTCGTTGGACACCTAGCTTGATGCTGTAACTTAGCTATTGTGACTAGAGCAGCAATGGAGATGGATGTGCAAGGGCCTCTGTAGTAGGGATGGCATCTTTCAGGGCAATGCCTCGGGCGGTATGACCGGGTCATACTGCAGATTTGCTCTTAGGTTTTAAGGAAACTGCTATACTGCTTCTGTTGTGGCTGTAAGGACACAAAAATATTGAGTTTTAGAAGTCAGAAGCTCTAGACTCGAGTCCTATGTCTGTGGACTGTAACTGCACACATGGGAGCATCATTCTCCCATAAAACAAATAAATGAGGATGTAATGAAAAGTTCTGAGAACATGAGTTGTAAATCTTAAGGAGCTTCCTAGATGTGTACCATAAACTTAGGGAAGACAGTGTGTGTTTCCTTACTGCTGGGGACCAGCCACGACAAAAATACCTCTTGCCAGTGTAAGGGCATGGGGTTTAGAAATACAGTAAAGAATATATAGACACGAATGAAAATAATAAAATGGAGAAACATATAGGATAGTATGGGAATTCCGGTGAGTACTGAAAATTCACCTGTGTTTAATTTCCAACTGCTTAACATACCCTTGACCCTAAAAGGTGGGAGTGAGACAAAAGACTACATTAACCCAAGGAAATGAACATACAATTGAAAGTTACAGGCTCCATTCATAGTTAAACATTCTGTTGCTAAAACAAAATAGGTCACCAAGTCACACTCACGCCCTAGACCAAAACATTCTGCAGGCAAACCACTCCCTGGTGAATCATCAGTTATCTCCATAAAGAAAACTGGAACTTAGTTGGATCCTTAGACTTTTGTTTGAGGTGGGAACAATCTACTTCTCTATTCCTGGAGCACAGGTCTGACTATTAGCCACACCTGTTGACAATAACCTTGAGAGGGCAGAGCTCTCATCTAGGTGAGACATTTGTTTGAGGTAGAAGCACAATAACCTTGTAAGTGCCAACTCTCTGACTTTTGGTCAACATGGATATAGGCTCACAATTTCAGACCTCCACACCTTAGTTCTGATGTATAGCTAATAACTTTCCAGATGGAAACTGACAGGATTACCCGCTGGCTGACAGATTCTGGAAACACTAGCCTCCAGCAGAGGAGTAATGACTGTGGTGGAGGAAGAGGGGAGAAGAATAAAAAATATTTCTAATGGAATAATTTAATAATGTTCAGAAAGATAGACGTCTATAAGATTTCTTTATGCTTATCACACAGTTAAAGTTTTCAAAAGTTTTAATTTGGGTCTCAGCATGGATGGGGCAGGGCCCATGAAGTCTGGCCTCTCTGTGAGGAGCTGTTGGGGAGAGTCAGCTTTCTTCAGGGGTGTGGGCCCTGAGAGGTTACCCATGCTCTGGTAGATTGCCTGCTCCTGCATACGTAAGCAGCACGTGTTCTATTGCTGTGAAGGGAGACCATGGCCATGACAACTCTTATGAAAGGAAGCATTTAATTAGGGCTGGCTTACAGGTTCAGAGGGTTAGTCCACCATCATCATGACAAGGAGCATGGCAGTATGCAGGCAGACATGGGACTGAAGGAGTCGTTGTGAGTTTCAGAACCGGATCCACAGGCAGCAGGGAGAACCAGTGACTGGGCCTGGCTTGGGCTTTTGAAACATCAAAGCCTAACCCCAGTGACACACTTTCTTCAACAAGACCACAGCTACCCCAACAAAGCCACACCTTCTAATCCTTCTCAAGTAGTGCCACTCCCTAATGACTAAGCATTCAAATATGTGAGCCTATGAGGGCCATTTTTATTGAAACCACCACAAGCCCTAAGTGGACTCTATGAATTAAAAAAAAAAAAAAAGAGAGAACGCATAAAATTGGGAGGGAAAAGAAATGATGGGGGCTGGGGATGGATTGGAGGGTGGATGATCAGAACACATCACATGCATGGATGAAATTCTCAAAAAATTAAAATGTAAAGTATAATCTGGAAGAAAGTTGGAATATTGCATTCTTTTTCTTTTGGTATCTTATTCTTATTAATGATTTATTTTTATTTGTGTCTATTTATGTGTCGGTGTGGGCTTTGTGCACATGAGTGCAGGGATCTTCTGAGGCCAGAGGTACCAGATCCCTTGCATCTTGGGAGCTGGAGTTCCAGGTGGATGGGAACTGCTGACAGCTTCTGGGAGCTCAGCTTGACTCCTCTGCATGAACACTGTGATTACTCTGAGCCACTGAGCCATCCCTCCAGTCGCTCCTGTTTTACAAGAGATGAAATTTGTTCTTCATAGTTTATACACCCCCACACGTGTATGATGTGGACACACAAGCATGCACACACATGCACAAACATGTGCAAACATGCAATACACATACATGAGACACATGAACAAGCACACATAAATATGTGCACAGTGCACACACATGTGCACATACACATTCACATGCACGAACATGCATACACATGCACACACATTCACACACACATTCATAGATGCACACGAACATGCACACACACGCACACACACTCTGATTACCCTCATTCCCCACCCTCTCTTATTTCCCTTCCACTCCTCTCAGCGCCTTTTTCTGTTCCCTACAATTCTTTCTCCCACATCCACATCTTTGTGTTTGACTCTGACCAGGTCTGTCAGTGTGGCCACGAGTCCAGGACTATCCAGTCTAGCCTTGCAGACGCTGGTCTGAATGTCCTGTTTGGAGTTAAGTAGTGAAACACCACTTAGTTCTCAGCAGCGCTGCAGCTGCGAGTCTCTGCACACGCTGCTGCTGCTCATGGCAAAGAGAAGCCTTCAGACTACGGTTGAGGCTGAGAGTGGCATTTGTCTGTGGTGTGAGCATGGATTTCTAGAAGGCAGTTTGGTGCTATGCTGGTTTTTTAGAAGTCTGATTGTTTTGCTGAAATTATAATTTGGGAGAAAGTTGGAACATTGCATTTCCCTCTTACTTTTTAGTATTTTTAAATGTGCCTAGATGCTAAAAAGACTCAGTTTAGCTGCTATGCAAAACTTCTCCAGAACCTCTGAGGATCCACTAAGGGTGCAGAGCCTGCAGGGCCCATGTTCTCTCCTGTCCTTCACAGACAAGGCACAGGGTAGCGTTTGCTTCTCTGTTTCAGGCAGGTCAAGATGTAAAAATCACTTGAGTGCTTGTAATGTGGAAAACACATGACTTTATATATATGTGTACACACGCACACAAACACATGCATGCACGCACGCACACACACACACATGTGCGCTCACACTCACATATGTATACTTGATAGTCATAACAGCAGGACCTTAAAATTGAAGTCTTTCATGTTGGAAGCCCATTTTTGGGGCGACTCTAGGTTTCTAGATGTATTATGGTTTCCCTCTAGTGGTAACTGAGAGAAATTGAATCAAAACCTGGTATGAAATGTTTTCTTTTTTTGAAATTTTACTTATTTCTCTCTCTTTTTAATAAAATAAGCATCGAGTGAGGATACAAAGTACGGGTTCATTCTGGAATTCTCGCATGTATGTCGTCATACTTTATTCTTATT
>PVIU01012966.1:0-57874 GCA_004026605.1 Ondatra zibethicus | reverse complement strand
ACTCTCAACAGAGGAATCTAAAATGGCTGAAAGACACTTAAGGAAATGTTCAACATCCTTAGTCACCAGAGAAATGCAAATCAAAACAACTCTGAGATTCCATCTTATACCTGTAAGAATGGCCAAGATCAAAAACACTGATGACAACTTATGCTGGAGAGGCTGTGGAGAAAAGGGAACACTTCTGCATTGCTGGTGGGAATGCAAGCTGGTAAAGCCCCTTTGGATGTCAGTGTGGCGATTTCTCAGAAAATTAGGAAACAACCTTCCTCAAGACCCAGTAATACCACTTTTGGGTATATACCCAAAAGATGCTCAATCGTGCCACAAGGACATGTGCTCAACTATGTTCATAGCAGCTTTATTTGTCATAGCCAGAAACTGGAAACAACCTAAATGCTCCTCGATCGAAGAATGGATAAAAAAAATGTGCTACATTTACACAATGGAGTACTACATAGCAGAAAAAAATAACGACAGCCTAAATTTTGCAGGAAAATGGATGGAACTAGAAAGCATTATTTTGAGTGAGGTAACCCAGACACAGAAAGACAATTATCACATGTACTCACTCATAGGTGGTTTTTAGACATAAGGCAAAGAAAACCATCTTACAAACCACAGTCCCAGAGAATTGAGACAACAATACGGGCATTAAGAGAGACTTACATAGATATAATCTACGTGGGAAGTAGAAAGTATAAAAAGACAAGATCTCCTGAATAAATTGGGAGCATGGGGACCTTGGGGGAGGGTTGAGGGAGGGAGGGGTGTGGCAGGGAGGGGAGCAGAGAAAAATAAAAAATAAAAAAAAATCTGCTTATGTAAGCAAGTAGCTGTTTGTGGAAGACTGATTTCCATTTTGAATGTTTTGAATATGAATACTTTTTATTTGGTTCAACAATTTGATTAACCAACCTTGATTAATTTCAAGGTTGTGCAGAGTACTGTGACTGGGACTTTAGGAGATGCAAAGATAAACGAGACTCCTCCTGTACCTCTGGGAGCTCCCAGTTGTCTTTCATCATTTACAGATCAATTCACAAACCCAGAGAACCTAGATAACAAAGAGGACCTTAAGAGGGACATACATGGATCTAATCTACATAGGAAGTAGAAGGAAACAAGGCCTCAAAGCCTCCTGAGCAAACTGGGAGCTTTGGGATTATGGGAGATGGTAGAATGGGGTTTGGGGAGGAAGGAATGGGAGCAGAGAAAAATATATAGCTCAATAAAAACAATAAATTAGTTTTGAAAAGGCAAGGTTTATCTTTCATTGGTGGTGCTTGTTGTTTAAGTGGTCAGTACTTACAGATTAACCTTGCTAGCCTCATAATTTCCCTTGATAACAGAAAAATGACAAGTTCAAGGTGCTTTAAGTGGAATGTCTTGTGCTATGTGAAGATGCTCAGACTACTCTGATAAGGAAGTGGGAAGTGCACTGGATCCCTGTTGTGTCTATGCTTTCTCTTCACTTCTAAGTACCACCTTCTACTTGAAGGACCCCCTGAAGTGTGTCTGACTCAGAAAGAGATAAAGAAAGTAGGCTTTTGAGCAGGTGGTTGTTTTCTTGCTCCTCATACATTTCATCAGAAATCACCTCAGCGAACGCTGATTTTTTTAAAAAAGGAATCTTCCCATTTGATGTCTATATCAAACCTTAACAATTAATGATCTTAAAAATCAGTAACCACCCTACTCTGAGAATACGCATCAGGTAAACTACATAACAGAAAATGAAAGGGAGGTTTTTCTAGAAAGCTGTTCTCCTAGTTCTTTGTATGATCCCAGGATGGAGGGAACCTGGTGTGGGAGTATGGAGGGAGGTGAATGTCATAGATACTCAGAGCAAGAAATTTGGCTTAGATATATCCACCACAGCATCAACTAACTGGCCTGTTTTTGCTTTGCCAAATGTATTGCTAAGAACAAGTGTGTAGTGAATGCAGAAGAAAGAATTAAAATACATAATCCAAAATCAAAACAAAACAAAAATGTGGGAAAGGTATCATCTCAGTGTGTAAATGGAGAAAAACTCCGAGGGCATTACCTATAATCACCTCTGCTTGCATCTAAAGGGTGTGGTTTCCTGCCTCGCCTGGCAATTAGCCATTCAGGCCGTCAGCCTTGTAGAGTGAGGAAAGAGCTGCCGAATCAAATAAGACAATTGACCAAACATTTCCTTTTCAAACGTGGGAAATCAGTTTTGAAGCTGTGTTAGAAACCAAACAATTGCCAACAGAACTTCTGCCTGTCACCTCCTCCAGAACAAACAGCTTGGGCTTTCAGAGTCCCTGGGATTTCCTAGGTAACAGGAGTGTAAACTTGAGAAAAAGGCAGGCCCAGCATAGGAATGACAGCGAGCTGAGTTAATCAGATCCTGAGTCTGTTGCAGCGTTTTTTTTTTTTTTTCAGGCCATCCAATTAGCACTGAAAGTTTTGAAGGGGAGGGACACCTTTGGAAGACAGGTAAGAGGGAGGAGACACAAGGCCATAGGAGAATACTAGAGTCCCTAGGTGCAGAAAGAAGTCCGTGTCCATAGTTTCAGCTTGAAGCAGCCTGTTGCTACAGATTAGCATTTCAGGTAACTTAATGTTCTTATTTATTCTATGAACTCTGTCACTTCTGCTTCATTTTTAACTATGAGGCTCTATTATCTAAAGAAAAAAAATTAGCCTTGATGAGAAATCATGTCCCAAAGAAGCCATCCCTAGGCTGTCAGTGCCCAGAGCTTGGCCCCCGGGGTAGTCTCTTGGAAGAGATTCTTAGAGAAAATTCAGTTTCATTTAGCAAAGGCAAAGGAGACAACCCTTTCTGAGTAGCGTCTGTGTGCTGGGTTCTTGAATAAGGAGTGTTTTGATGATTTGCTAAGGATCCTGGTGCCCTTGATGAAACTAAGCCTAGGAGAATTCTGTTTCCAAACCACAAATCAATCAACAAATATATTCCAATATTTTTGTGAGGTAAGTTTGTTCTGATTATGCCATACCCTGTGGACTGTTGATAGATTCAGAATTAAAATTAGTGTTTTAACTTTATTTTTTTTGGTTGTTTGAGACTTTTGTACACAGAGCATTGTATAAACATAACATCCTTCCTTCTTAAATTAATGGCCTCTATCATTGTTGCATGTAAACGCATCTTTCTTTCTCTCTTCCTCCATTTCTTTCTCTATCTTTTGAACACACCCATTCACCCACAGACTCACTAATTAAACCCATTTAGTTACACCAGTAAGTAATTGTGTTTAGGGTTGACCACCTTCTATGGATAACCTATCAGGGGACTTTTCCCTGAAAGAAAAAGGATTTCCTCTTTTTCATCAGGCATTGTTTGCTTGTTGCTCTTTTTCTTACTCTTGTTATTTAAATACTTTCTGAAGATTATAATTTAATTGTGTCATTCCTCTTGCTCCCTCCGTTCAGCCAGGCTCAGGTTTTGATTGGGTCATGGTTTTTGTTTTACTTGACTCTTTGATCTTTTTAAAAGATTTTAAAAGATTTTAAATATATATTCATTACATTAATCATTTGTCTGATAAAGAGCCAACAAATATTCTTTGCCGTTTTGTAGGTGTTTTATTTTCCTGGTTATTGACTTAGCTGTGTAGAAGATTTTAGTTTTATGAAGTCCAACTTATCAATTATTGGACTTAGTCTTGAGCAAACAGAATCCTATTCAGGAAGTCCTTTCAGACACCAATAGCCTGTAGGGTACTGCCATGTTTTCTTCTAGCAGTTTCAGTGTTTCAGGTTTCATGCTTAGGTCTTTGATCCTTTTAGAGAGTTTTTTGTGCAAGATGATAGGTATGGCTCTAAATTCAATATTCTGCATGTTGACATTCAATTTTCCTAGCACCATTTGTTGAAGATGCACCCACCTCAAAGCTTATGCTTTTAATATCTTTGTCAGATATTAAATGGCTGAAGTTACAAGTCCTAACTTGGTTGGTTCTTTGCTTTAGTTCCCTTCGTCTGTCTTAGTTAGCATTTTTGTGATAAAACACATGTCCAAAGCAGGCTGGGGAGAAAAGGGTTTATTTGGGCTGGACTTCCAATAATAGTTAGGACAGGAACTATGGACAGGACCCTGGAGACAGGAGCTGATGCAGAGATCAATGTTTGTGGTCTCATTTCCTAGGCAGATGGTCATGGGCTGTATGACAAGCTAGGTAAGTATAAATCCGAGTGTCCCAGCCAGCAAACAGCATCTGATACCAAGGTTGTTGTTCTTCCTGGCTGTGAGTGAGGGCCCTGCTTAGAGCTGTGTAGAATAGCAAGCAGTATTAAAACTAGGAGTTTGGAAACATACAAACATTTATTTTTCTTTTCTCTAGGCTTTGTTAATCTATTTACTGACTTGTGTACAAATCTAGATCTGTGCTCCCTTGGGCACAAGTTACTTATCTTCTTGCTTTGTTACTTTAAGGGTTTTCATCTGGCAGGCTGATTAGATTCAGAATAGACTGCAAGTTAAGCTCTGATAATAACAGCAGAGACTCAGTCCAGTCCAGGAGGAGAGTCAGAGGGAGAAGGGACAACAATGGGAGTGCTCTTCTCATACCTCCTGAACACAGCCTGGCAGTCCCAAAGGAGCTCAGTGTGACAAGATCTGAATGTAACCTCTGTGCCTGACTAGGTCTGGATTTCCACTGCATGTGTAAGTCACAGAAGCCCTTGAATGGCATGCTGAGCAGATTTTCTCTCATAGTCAGAAGTGCCAAAGAGGCTGATATCTAGCAAGTAAATTCTAATGAGAGAAGAAGTTCATAATAAAGCAGTAAGCCCTCCTCTCACTGCCACCTAATTCTTAGAGATAGCAGTTTATCCTCATAGTCTTTATTGTTGCTTCACCCAGATCAAGGTTAATATCTAGAATAAACTCAAATAATGTCACTGCAGGGACAAGTATTTGCCAGTTATGTCAAATAAAAATACTTATGGTGCGAATATCGGAAGATCTGACCATAAATGTGTTAGACAGACTATAGAAATCACATGGCAGTAGTGTTGAGTCAGACAAGGTTGACATCGGTTAGACAGCTATAGAGCTTATAAAGCTTATAGGTCATAGTGTTCTACAATATTAGAGCTTTATAACTATGAGTCTCTTTTTCCTTCCCTCTGAATATGTAGAGGCTCCCATAGTCAGAAGACATCTTAGTCTAGCTCAAGACAGAAGTAAGCCAAGTCTGATAGAAGACATATTCCAGAGTCTTCCACATTCTTATTTGGATCTCATTGGCTAGGACTTTTCCCCAAAGCAACCAATCAGAAGCACAATATATGAGAGAAAATAGGCTATAGACTGACTTTACATCAGTTTCCTGTGTCTACAAAATCAGCTGTAGATCAAATTGAAAAGAGTTATAACCTTCCCTAAGGTCAAACCTTGGATGCTAGTATATAGCACAGAATAGATATTTAATAGCATATTGAATGCATGATGAAGACCATGGTGAGACAAGGCAGGTGCTCTGGCACAATATTTAAGAGTAGATATTCATTATCAGAGATGGACAGATATAGGATCAACTTTTTGTGGTCTTGAGATTGAATGTCTTCTTACACATTGTGCTCCAGGCTCTATGAGCTCCTTAAACATTGTTTCTCTGAGGCAGGGAGGGGAGCAGAGAAAAATGTATTGCTCAATAAAAATCGATTTAAAAAAAGAAAAAAAAACATTGTTTCTCTGTCTTTGCATTAGGACTTCTAAGACTAGGTAAATCAATAAGAAGAAAAACCAAGAAAATGACGTTATGAAGTAAGGAATTTACAATGATGATTGTGCTGGCTAGCTTGGTGTCAAGCTAGCACAAGCTAGAGTCCTTTCAGAAGAAGGAACCTCAGTTGGCAAAATGCAGTCACTTGATTGTCCTGTGAGCAAACCTTTGCTGCACTTTCTGACTGATGGCTGATGTAGAAGGGACCACGTTACTGTGGACAGTACCTTGGACTGGTGGTCCTAAGTGTAAAAACAAAGTAGGTTGAGCAAGACAGTAAGTGGCCTTCTTCCATGGCCTCTGTATCTACTCCTGCCTCCTGCCCTGTTTGAGTTCTTGTCTTGACTTTCCTACAGTAGTGAACTGTAACATGGAAAAATAAAAACCCAAACATTCCATCCACTTTTTGGCCATGGTGTTTTCTCACAGCAATAGAAACCCTAACTCAGACAATGATACTTAGAAAGTATTTTTCTAATATTCACAAACATGAGAAATAGTACTTAATTTTCATCCCAGTGTTAACAGAAAGAATAAAGGACAGGCTTCTCTATGCTAAAAAGAACATAGAGCCCATAGCACCACATTGAAAAGAGAGAGAAATTCTCAGTAGCCATTAAACTCCAGGGTCTTGGTCTTAGACTTCATCCTCTAGGACTCTAGGGAATAAAATTTGTTCCTTTATAAATTACCCAGTCTGTGATATTGTTAGTGGGGTGGAAGGAGGAAAGAAGGGTGAGAGAGACCAGTGGCATAAAAGGGACCCAATAGAATAGGATTTAGACCAAGCATTGGGCTTAGCGAGTCATGAAGAGAGATCCCTTATTGTCTTTGACCTCGGCGTGAGTCATTTGGGTGCATTGCTAAACCTAAGAATCCATCAGAGTGACTGAACTCTGCTCTGGAATCAGAAAGCTAGACAAGTTTGTACTGAAAATGGTTGTGAAGGCAACATAAGGCATGGCCATGCTCCTCAGGATGAAGGGAGGCAGGAGGGGAACTGGAGTGAAGGTGGGCATGTTTTCCTCCTCAAAATTACTTCATGCCCTCCTACCTTAGCCAGTTGTCACCTGCTCTGCAGATTGTTTCTCTACTCTATCCTTTCCATCAGAACGACATTTTAAAACTGCAGGAACTGTTCCAGCAACAGTACCTCTTTTTGTTTTGAAAATATCTAATGCGATGGCACAGACATTTAATTACAGAAATCCCTAAAATGGCACTTAAAGTTTAAAACAACAACAAAGAACTATTGCTCAGTATAGAAGTTGGGAAAATAGCCTTGACAGTATTAAGGGGAAGGAACTACTTTGAGAAAATCATTATAGCTCTGCAAGCGCTTGCTGTTCTTAGGGGCTGCCTTATGTGCCTGCCACCCAGTAGGATGGTTTGCTTGAACTACACATTCCCTGTAATTCAGCACTAGTGGGCAAAAAAAAAAAAAAGACTGGGAGAAACTAAATGAGTCCTAGCCAGTCATTGTGGTGCACACCCCTGCCAGCCAGGAGAGGAGGCCTCTTCCTCGACACATATTCCTTGCCCCAGCCCTGCACATCCTCTGCTTTGACTTCCATTATGTAATTCTGTCCTCTCCCCTCAACACTCTACAGGTTGACTCCTTTTATGTAGTTTTATTTGAGCAGGTCAAAGCTGTTCCAGGTCCCTTGACTACTTGTCAGGGAAATCCAAGGAAGGCTTCATTTTTGAGGATTTAGTAAGACATTTCTTTGGGCTTAATAATAAACTGGATATGGAAGAACTTGGTGTTTTAGGATGTATGGATTAATATGCTAGAGAATACTTTGAAGATTTGGTCTATTTTTGTGTTTACAGGTTGTTGTCTAGGTAGTTATGGATAGAGGGAGTGAGAAAGGGATGGAAGTAGGGAGAGATGGAGGGAGAGAGAGGGATGGAGGTAGGGAGGGACGGAGGAAAGGAGGAAGATATAGAAGCAAGGAAGGAAGGAGGGAGGGAGGGAGGTGTAGTTCAATTTTCTGCCACCAGGTAGCACTAAAGAGATATCAAAGTCCAGAAGCAGAAGTGTAGGTCAGGGCCTTGAAGAAGAACAAGTCAGATGGGGTGGGTGTGGGGATAAAGGAATCCCACATTAGCTCCTAATCTAGTATAGTAAAGGATTCTATATTAAAGGAGAACTCACAGATAACAAGGAGGAAACAGGAACAGAATCAAACATCCAAGTGTGGCAAGCAGAAAGCAAGAAGGCTTGGCTAAGTCATAAGAGGAAAGTAACTATGACTTTCTAGTCTTCAACTCCATCAAAGACCTGGGAAGGGAGATAATATTACTTGAGTAAGCATTAAGTGCAATCAAGCAGCTTCCAAAATGTTTAGTAAATGATAGAGACAACTGGCTGCCTGGGCAACCACCCAAAGTCTCACTTGCAACATTGGAGTAACCTAGAGTTACTGACAGGCCATTTTCAGAGGCAGGAAGATTTTCAAAACTGTCTTACCCTGTCTTGGCAAGGTTTGGTAGTCTTTTTTCTTGTATCTTGATTATCCTGTCTAGACACCATGCTTTTGTCAGTGATCAAGGCAAGGGCAGTTCCTTGGTCAAAGGCCAGTTTCACCAAGAAGAAAACAAGCTCCAAGTAGAGGGTCTTCGGTGCTCAACATTCTCTCGGGAATGGATTGGTGCTACCAGGAGCAATTGTGTCTCACATCAACAGAACCCTAAGTAATTTAAATGCTATGTTCTACAGTCTTTTGAAGTGGTTGAAGATTACCTATCTATGCAGAATACAATCTCTATGTATCTAAAGGACCTGAGTAGTCTAAAGTATAAGTATGACAAACATGGATGACTATTGACCTATAATACTTAATACCTGCATAACTTAAAGACTAAGGCTTTATATTAGAATATTAAGCAATCTTTAAACAACTATGCAGAAAATGAGGGCAATGACTTCAAATTGTAAACAATGTATAAGTATCTTGATCAGAGATAGAAATGTATAATGCAAAATGATAAATATATCCTAAAATTGTATCCATATGCAAAATGTCTTAAACAGAGGTAGAAACATGCATTCATACAATCTGACAAAATAATTTTGCATAGATGTACAAAAAATAAACAGAAATAGGAGCATATTCAAAATAACAAGTATAATTAGAATTTGTATCAATAACAAGAACCTATACAAATGTAAATAAATATACATTAAAAGCCTATAAATAATAACTCACAAGTATTCACTCTATTAGGGCCTGGGTGAATCTCTTTTCCTAAGAGTCAGACTACACAGAACCTCTAAGAAATGCTCTCAGAAGCCGATCTCTGTGTGTTTCTACATCCTACCTGCCAAGAATATTGGAAATCCAGGTTGAGAATTCAGTGGTCATGAGTCTCCTTTGAGAGGGGCTGCTCTGCTCAGTCTCTGCCCCAGATCTCCAAGTCCCTCTTTTTGCTGCTCCATGAATGTCCCTTCATCTGTCACTGTGGGTGAGGGTGGGTGTGAGTGAAGAGAGGTAAGGCAACAACAGCTCTGGATACAGCTCTAGTTCTCCTTCACCTCACACCTCAAGCTTATCCACATGGATTTTAAGCAGATCCATCACTGTCCACAGGCTCCAGGCAGCATACTGGACACAATAGGCTCATCCTGGCTGAATGTTCCATTTTCTGTGACTTCTCATAAATACCATCCACGTGACACACATGTACATAGACATATACATGCAAATGAAATAAAAAATGGTGTATTTCTCTACTTAGGCTATTTAACTTTTTGCTTTGCCAAAGCATGTGGTATACCAGTCACCTCAATTACATAGCAACCGTCCTTGTTGCACACTCACAGCCCTAGCCTAGATATTTTTTAGCTTCTATTATGAGTAAAATGTAGATATCATTTCCTCTTTGGTGTCTGTGATACCTGTGAACTTTCTCTTGGGATGAACTGTAGCTCAGTAGTGGGATAAAGTGAGATTCCAGGCTGTGAATGTTGTCTGTGCCTGCTGTTGCTGCCCCAAACTATCAATCTGGATGGAGGTTTGCTGAAGTGATGCACTGAACTGTTCCTCTGACAAGCTAACTGTACATATGCTGAGCCAACACATGGTGGTGCTGTAGCCACATGCATTGGGAAGGACTGCCTCCTAAGCCTAGTTCAAATTGACAGATTGTACTGTTGTGACCAGAGTCAAAAGGGGTATTTTGGAGTCAGACACACTTTAATTGGGGCTGTGATGTCAGTGACATCATGATATCATATGCGGAGACTGCAGCTGGATGTATTATTCAAACCTCAGAGCTTTGAGTATATCTTTCCCTTCTTTATTGGAAATACTGCTCTATCCCACCTTCCTCTCAAACCCCAGGTCATACAAACTTTATTTTTCTTTTTCTGCTTTAATGTGAGGCTTCAGAATTCAAGTGAAGATTCTGTTCCCTCTAGAGCTTGATTCTCTGAGTTACCCCCCAGACTACTAACCTCTATCCTAACATAGTACATTGAAAAGAGGATGTGGTTAATATTGGCTGCTTGTTGATGAATTAAGTATCTAAATGATGAAAAGCAATGGTCGATGTGAGCATCTCAAGTACCATGTTTGAATGCAATTTTTTTTCCTGAGTTCATCAGGGTCATATCAAGCAGCATCAGCCTACATCATCCCTGGGAGAACTGGCCTCAGAAGGCAGAAGTGGTTGCAGTCTAGATCCCTGTATCTGGTCTTCCCAAAGTCTAGCTTGATTTTTCATGAGGAAGTGCCAGGAAATTACTCTTTGAATTTCTTACATATTGTTATATATGGTGGAGCAAAAAGAATCTTCGTGGGATTAAAAAGTCCAATGTCTATTATTTGTTGGGACTTATAGGAAAGTAACTTTATCAATCCATGGGATTAAAAAGTCCAATGTCTATTATTTGTTGGGACTTATAGGAAAGTAATTTTATCAATCCATACTTAATTTTCTGCTCTGGTTTTAACGTGTCCTACCAAATTTATGTATTAGAAACTTAATTCCAAAGTTTATATGTTATGACACTTTCCAGTAGGACCTTTGTGATATAACTAAAGTTAGAGTGGGGCCTCTGTGATGGCTACAGTGTGGCTTTACCAAAAGAGAAGAGGGCCTAGGGCTGACATACTTGTTCTGCTATGACATGTGATACCCTACACGATGCAGTAAGAAGCCCCTCACATGGTGCTAAGCAGATCCTGGTGTTCTCTGATCTCCCCTGTCTACTTACTATCTACTCTACATAGCTGCTGTCACAGGCAGCAGACAATAGAGTTTGACTCAAACTCATATTCACCGGGGATGGATTTGGAGAAATAAGCACAAAATCCAGGTGCCTATACTTTTGGTCTTGTGCTCTTCCCACTGATGTAAGAGTTCTGAGAATCCAAATCTGGACTGGTCAGGTCACCTTCTACTATTTCTGAATATTTCTTACAAAAAAAAGAACAACTAAGGGAGTAAGGTAGGGGTGTATGTGTGTGCACATGCGTGTGCATGTGTGTAAAAGAGAAAGGATTGGTTTTTTGATTTTATTCTTTCTTAAAAACCTTGCTCAAGGGGCATTTAACCTCCTAAAGAGAGTGTATGAGTTACTGGTAAGCATCACTAACACTCTTATTGAGAAACTCAGTGAGGATAGAACTTGGCACTTAAACCAAAGGGGAGAACATTAATTTGTAGGATCAAAGGGATTTAGGGCCTCATAAATTATATGTGCACAAGCACGCGCGCGCGCGCGCACACACACACACACACACACACACACACCACAATTGGTTCAAACAAGAGAGTACTGAGAAATTCACTATCGACTCCCACTGATGTTCCAGGTCAAATGGTTTCTCTCACTTTCTCATTTACATACATCCTGCTTTGTCCAAATTTAGCATCCTTAGGAACTTCTGAATGCTTTCTTTTTTCCCTTTTCCTTTCACTATTAAGGACATGTTTGCATGGGTAGAGAAGGATTTCAGAAAGACCAAAACATATTGGAAAATGGCTGTGTTCTTCATTATTTTCCAGAGTGAAGAGAACACATGTCTGTGAACCTAGATAAGTAGGTTGTAAAAATGCCAGGCATACAATTGGCATAGTTAAAAATTGTAAAATTTTAGGAAGTTTGAGACTATTTCCTGAGGGCAGAATGACAGAGGGCTGTATGTTTCATTGCGCCAACTCCCTAACTAGATGTGGGCAGTAGGGTCTGAATTCCATTAACAGGCTGTGGATTCTCCTTTCAGATGGCAGGGACAGCACGCCATGACCGTGAGATGGCAATCCAATCCAAGAAAAAGCTCTCCACAGCCACTGATCCTATTGAAAGACTGCGATTGCAGTGCCTGGCCAGGGGCTCTGCAGGCATCAAAGGTCTTGGCAGGTAGGATGGTGTCTTAGTTACTTTTCTAAATCAGTAGCAAAACACTATGACTAAGGAAACTTATAGATGAAACCATTTAATTGGGGCTTAATGGTTCTAGAAGGTTAGAACCCACGACCAGCAGGGAGCTTGGCAGCAGGCAAGCAGGCATGGCACTAGAGTACTAGCTGAGAGTTTACATCCTGATCCACAAACAGGAAGCAGAGAGATATAACCTCAAAACCCACTCCCAGTGATACATCTTCTCCAATAAGACCACACCTCTTAATCTTATCAAGAGGTCCACCAGATGGGTACCAAAAGTCCAAGCATATGAGCCTATAATAGGCATTTGCCTACAAACCACCACAGTGGGGATACAGTAAAAGGAAATAGATCAGAATTGTCTAGGTGAGCCTTACACTGACTTTCTGATATTGGGCAAATAATTTCCTCTTAAGGCCTCAGTTTCTTATCTATGAAATTCATTGTTTGGGAGAGCTGATCTCTCAGTCCTCATGGCAGTGTTTTGTTCTTAACTCCAAATTTAGCAAAGGATGTGTCTGTTCCAAGGAAGGGAAGCTCCTGTGGCAAAGGAGGCCAAGGAAAGCATGCTTAGGAGTACAGACACTTGGAAGGACATGGAGCAAGGCCCTGCCCAAAGCTGGGGTAGAAGAAGGAGGTGTAACAATAGTTAAGAATTTAGAAAACCAGGCATGATGGCACGTGCCTGTTATCCCAGCACTTGGGAGGTGGAAGCAAGAGGATCAGCAGCTCAGTGCCATTTCTGGCTCATAATGAGTTGAGGCCAACAGCCTTGGCTACATGGATTTTGTACAAGAGAGAATTTGGAACTTGCTTCCAGCCAGACTGTCATGTTTCACTTGCCACTGAAATTGCCCATGGGATCACTCAGTGCTCACCCCCATAGTAGTCTATTGGTCAAGTGATTCTGCATACATCCCTCATATTTGATAGTGTGTATAGACTTGAGAACTGAAAATTCCAAAGAGAAAGGAGACTGTGAGTCTTCTAAGAATGAACCTTGTGTATTTTAACAAATTATAATGAATATATACCATCAGCCTGGCCTTGTACATATTTTGGGACCCTCATGGGTGGACAAGCTTCTGCAGGTCCCATGAAAGACCAAGACTAAGAGAGTATACAAATGTGCTGTTCAGTGGTATGAGAAGATGTTTGATAAAGAAGTACAGGATGTCTGTGTAAGGAGAAGACAACCTCACACCCAGAGGATGAAGAAAATTTATTTGCAATCAGGTACTGGGCACCTGGGGAAGCCCCTCTAAAAAACTCCCAAAGAACAAATACCCAAGGCACTTCCATACCTTTCTTAAAAATAAACTCGGCTGTGTTAAAAGTTCAGGGTGTAGATATAAGGAGCTTGCTACTCATGCTCTCATAAGCCACTTCATTTCAGTGTTGTGTGGTTCCAACTTCTAGGTCCTCTTGGGTTCACTTCCTTGTCTTCAGTGCAGACCTCTGAGGAACCCTGACTTGTGTTCCACTAATGATCATGCAATTGGATCATTCCTGCTGTCCACACTATTCCCACTTTTTGTTACCCTCAATCTTTATCTAAACTAGCCCTTCTTCCACTGTGAGCTGCTACCATCTCTCCCTGAGCTTTCTGCTTAAATTGCCCTCTGTCTATCTTATATTGTTGACCTTGGTCCCCCTTAGTCTGTCTTCAATTCATGTAGAGGGAAACCCTCACTCCACCCTTTTCTTAGGATCTATTGGAAAGCAGGTATTCCCCTTTATTCTAAGTCCAGACCCCAGTAAATATACCTCCATAAATGCAAACATTCTCACCAATCTTGAATTTGAAGAACACCTCTTTAGTGAGTATCTGCCATCTCCAAACTGCAGAGCGCTTACTCTGTGAAATGTATGCTTGTGAAACCATCTTCCCATCTTGTCTTAAGTATTTATTCTGAAGCTCAACATCAAGTTGATTCTATTATCATTTTGGCACCTTTAATTTTTGACACAGAAGTCTAGAGAATTTCAATAGTATATATTCTTCCTTAAGCACTTCCTACTCTCTAAGAAATAGAGAGTGCTTCTATTTCTATTGCCAATATCCTGAATTCACCATATGTCTTACACACGGCTGAGAGAGCTCATCTTTATGCTGTTCTCTTGTACACACCAGGCAGAAAAGCCTATTTTGAGCTCTAATTTATATATTATGGCAGAGAAGAAACTCTGAGTTTTTAACTAATTGGAAACTGGTGAAAAATCTCTGGTAGTTGCTTTTCTATCCAAAAGCAAGATGAACGAATCCTTTCTGCAAATGAAGCTATCAACACTCATCATTTCTTGAACTGGAATATTGAGAATTACCTTTATCAGTCCACCACACTGATGATCTGATTTCACAGAATTCTGAGGTCTCTTCCCATACTGTCATCTCAGTGGCTCATGGGCAGACTCTCAGCCTCTTTCACTGCCAAAGTTTCTGTATAACAATTCTTTCGACCAGCTCTTTCTAAGGACTCTAAGAATTTATCTTGTTGATATTTTGCTCATGAATACTTTGCAGTTACTTTATCATGAAACAAGGTTTACTTGTTTTATCATGTAACAAGGTTTGAGCTCCTTAGAACTTAAGGAGATTAAAATTCTTCATATCGATCCACTTGTCCATGCTTCTTCCATCATTTTTAAGCTTTGGTAGTAGTCTTCTTGCTTCCACAGATGGACAAGGGATGTTCCACAAACTACTATAGATCTAAAATGTTTCTCCTTGCCAGAACTCAGAATAGCTGATTGCCCCCCATTCCTATTTCTCTGTCTCTGCATAAATTTCGTACGGATAGAGTCTGTGTCTCATTTAACTATGTATTTCAAATTACAGTATTTAATCTAATGTTTGGCACCTTATAAGATGCCTAACTGATGATGAAGTTTTCTGAACAATCAAAGATGTATCAGCAATGCATTATTTATTTCAAATTAATCTTTGAAGACAGAAACTTGTCAGCATATTTCTTGTAATAGAAAAGTTTATTCATTAACTCATCTAGCTGATGAATATTAAAAGAGTGATTGCTACACAGTGAAATTATAGTGATAAAAAGCATAGAGATGGACTCTGCCACCAAATAGCCCATGTTCAAGTCTGTATAATGTACTTATTTACTTAATTAATATCCAAAGTGTTCTTTCTGGCTTTTTAAATGAACAAGAGTCTGAAATTTTATTCATTTTTAGTTTTTCATTGCTAGTCAGTATAAATGGCTCCATTATGGAATATTATACATATATATCTCCATTCTTATCCATCCTTTCTTTATTGTCCTATTTCTTTACTCCTTGGTGGTCACTTCCTCCACATAGTGAGGCATCTGCCTTTATGTCATTTGCATCTGAATCCCTCATCTTTACACAGTACTAGCAAAAAAGAAAATTGTAAGCTGTAACTTAATAATTGCATATTATTTTAGTGTTAATTAGAAATGAAAGGTCAAGAGCATAGAGTTTTGTGGAAAAGTGAGACCCAGTTATACTTAAGTTTATATAGATGTTGTTACTACAGAACTAGAACTCAGGTTTATCTTTCTGAAATCCTAAATTATAATTCTGTCTGTTATGATTCTAGCAAAAATAGAATTCTTAGGGCTTTAGTATGGGGAGCAGTGTATGGTGGAGGAAAAGGAAATTAGTAATATCATAACAGCATAATATGACATTTATAGAAAGACCGTAATCATCACAAGATCAATGAGAAGACATACCATTTCTTTCATAAAAGTTGTAGGTACCATGCATTTGGAATGATTAGACTCATTGCCTATAACAGATGTGTTTCTAAGCAGAGGCTTCTTGTGGACAAACCAGCATCTGTATACTTTATGTGGTCAGTGCACATATAGTGTAGAATTAGAAGCCTTATTTATGTTTGATATTAGTTTCTAGAGATTTTACCAAGATTAATATGATTAATAAAAAGAAAGATACTATGCTTCAATTGCTTGTCTATGTTTTTGGCATTTGTTTAAGTGGAAGACGAGGAAACAATGATTTGTTAGCAAACATGGGCTCCTGTAAAGGTTACCTATACTAGTAACTCTTTGATGTGGCCGGAAAACAAACAAGCAGTCTCCAGTTACAATTCTACATTATTTTAGCAAGATACCTGGGATAATAAACCTGCATGGAAAAAAAAGTTCATTTCGACTCACAGTTAGAGGTTTCAGTTTATGATCAATGAACTTCATTGCTGTGGCCTGTGGCAGGGCTGTGCCTTAGCACAGGGAGAATGCAGCGGGGTCAAGCTGCCTGTTCTTGTTGGCTAGGAGGCAAGCAGAAGAAAGCAGGCAATAAACTCCACTCATCTGACTTCCAGCCAGTAGGCGCCAGTCTCAGCAGGCACTACCAACTTCCAGCAGCAACACTGCACCCGACAGCCAAGCTGTCACATCTAGATGTTTGGGAGACTGAAAAACTAACTGTTGTACATGTCATGGAATTAGAATCAAGAGTACAACTGCAGTCTTCTCTGTGTGTGTGTGTTCATGCACAATGTGAGGTTGAAAGTTTGCTTTCCTGTAGGAGATGCTCAGAGGCTCTGAGCTCAACAGTGAGTTTGCAGAGAAAAGTCTAAAACTTATGTATTATATTTGAAATCAACTGGGAGTGGCTCACTTTTCGCATCTTTACACTAACACATTGTTCTTTGTGGTTTTTGTGGTTTTTGTTTTGTTTTATCTTATTTTTTTCCATGTTGTTATCTTCAGAGTGTTTCGGATCATGGATGACAATAACAACCGAACCCTTGATTTCAAAGAATTTTTGAAAGGGTTAAATGATTACGCCGTGGTCATGGAGAAAGAAGAGGCAGAAGAACTTTTCCGGAGATTTGATAGAGATGGAAATGGGACCATAGACTTCAATGAGTTCCTTCTCACATTAAGGGTAAATATTTTCCCCAACCTTTGCCCTATGAATCAGTGTTTTCTGTGGAAGAGTTTGACTTTCACATGGTTTGGGTTGACTACTTCCAAGTTTTGTTTCCATAACTTGCCAGTACATTTCACAGGGTTGTGGGCAGAAGATTGAGCCAGCTGAGGGACTTTCTGTAGTATCTCACTTAGTGGTACGTAAGCAATTTCACACCACTGGTGGGAATACCAAGTCACATCTGCTTAGAAGTTCATTGCGTATGTTTTTAACCACATGTGTGTTTTTATTTTTATTTTTAATTTATCTAGCCCCCAATGTCCAAAGCCAGAAAAGAGGTAATTATGAAAGCTTTTAGGAAGTTAGACAAAACTGGAGATGGTGTTATAACGATTGAAGACCTTCGCGAAGTTTATAATGCTAAACACCATCCAAAGTACCAAAATGGGGAATGGACGGAGGAGCAAGTCTTCCGGAAATTTCTGGACAACTTTGATTCACCGTATGACAAAGATGGGTTGGTAAGTGAAAAAGATAAATCCAGACGGAATTTATCTACCCCCAGCGAAACTGTAAATAAGGAATAGGTTCAAAGCCTTAAAAAAACCTCAACATATTGATACCCTAACTGTTACAAATAGAAGATTACTATTCTCCCCATATACAGCTAGCTATATTCTCATGAATTAAATTATAATAAAAGTGTGCTTAATTTTAAATAGGACCAAGATGCTTTGGAACAGATAAGCAAGGCTATTCAGGACGTTTTGTTTCTCTTACCCTTGTCTGTAGGAGCATCATTTGTTATCACACTTTTCTGTGTGAAAAAGCAGCTGCTGGTGAAGGGAATCCCAGGGAGCAGAACTCACCCTGACTCATGCTTTAGTAAATTTTGAGATTAGCTTGCACATCTAAATTACAGTGAACTTTAAGGCAAAAGCAATCACTCCATTTTCATTAATCATTGTCTTCAACTATACAAGATGTTGTGTATTGGAAGAGATGGGCTAAGAGCCCTAAGCTACCTGTTTAAACACTTGGAGGCAGTTTTTGTTTTAGAGGACCTGAGAGTTATGGTGATGTGGGAGGGGAGTCCCTCAGCTTGGGCAGCATCCACACCTCTTAACCTGAGGGCCACACCAGAAAAGGTAAGTGGGACAGTGACTAGGAAGGGGCGGTGCTTATGGGAAGAAGAAGCAAGCCTCCTCCCCCTGAAGGGAATTTCCCCTCCCTTTCCTTTTAAAACCTGATGACTTGTCTTATTATCAAGGGGCAGGAGGTAGGAAGGGGAAGTTTCCTGCCTGCCTGCTGACATTTTGTAAGTCAGAGATGGAGAAGTAGTTGAAGTAGTGTTTTGTAGGTTGAGGAATTGTAACAGAAGATACAAAAAAGTCCCAGCTTCTGTTGGGCAGCCAAATGTCTAGGACAGAAATAACAGAACTGAATGTTTCCTCTAGTGCTGCTGCCTTTGATCTACCAAGATGTCAGAGACAATAGCCAACTGCCATTTCCCCTAATAGCTCAGCTCTCCATGGTCCCTGTTGTCTTTCGTTCTTTCTGCAGGTGGTTCCTCCTTGTCACCAGGGGAAATGTCAGCTGCTTTTGACTCTAACAAGTCCAAGTAGCCATTTGTGATTCAACTGATTTAACGTCTCTATTTCAGGTCCTTCTGACATTTATCGCAATCAGCCACATTGATCTCTCAAAATCTCAAAAGGTTATTGGGGTTTCTCTGTAGTTACAGCATGTGATGTTGCTTGAATACCATAGACCTGTAATAATGTTGAATATTAGCTGTTCATAATCATTGGGTGTATGTCTTGAAAATTCAAATTACTGAGGAACCATGAAGGCTATCATTTGGGGAGATGTATCCCTAGTCTTTGTATGCTTAATATATGCTCCATTGGTGCTTACACAATCCATATCTGAGAGCCTTAGTCTAGAATATTTAGAAAGCCTTACTTTTATTACTAAACGTAATATATATGCAGCCTTATTTATTATGACAATGAATATGACCAATGCTTTTCAAACACTTTTCAACTGACTATTGTGCTAAGGGCTTTACAGTTATCTTATTTAATAGACAAAATGAAATAAATATGAGGTTGGCCAACTCCTATTAAATCATGAGACTTCCTTTTTTCTAAAAGGAGAGTCCTCTGAAACTCAATATGGATATAGATATCTCTACTGATATTACAAAGACAGTCATATACACAGAGTGGAGAGCCTAGGGAGGGGTGGGAAAAGCAGAAAAGAAAGTCATGTTTTTGCTCACTTTTAGCCTTGAACGAGCAGTTCATACCTTAGAAACACACACAAACTGCACGTTTTACTAGAAATTGCTTTCTTTACCCATAGGATAAAGCATTTCTTGAAAGGTGAGAATTTGCTTATCCTGACATTGGATATGGCATGCTTCTTACATGTGCCAGAAAGACAGTACTAACTGCAAATATATCTACTTTTTATTCTGTGTTTAGTCTCTGTTTTTGAACCCACAGGCCCCAGTTTTTCCAGAAAAGATAACAACCCATGCTTCACTCTTTACTTAGGGTGGTTTGGATGTTTTCAAGGCTTACTTCTTTTGTCCTGAGCCATTTTCACAACTATCCTTAACTTGGTTTTACTTTTATTGTAGGTCTGCTCCTCAGCTGTAATCATACACTCAGACATCCTTGGTGGTAACACCCCTTCTCTTTACAGGGAAGGAAGGGAGGCCTCCACTGAAAAGCAATGCAAAGTGTCCTTTCTTTTTCTAACTCCTCTATCACAGGTAACCCCTGAGGAGTTCATGAACTATTATGCAGGCGTGAGTGCATCCATTGACACCGATGTGTACTTCATCATCATGATGACTACTGCCTGGAAGCTCTAGATGCCTGACCCTGGGGACCAGGTCATGGAGACAGACAGCCATGTGACTCTAAATGATCAAAACTCAACTCAAAAACTCAGAATGATATTTTATTTCATGTTCATCGCACAGCTTCTTCTTTGCCAACATAGTGTATTTTCTAGGGCTGACATAAGGGTAGAAATAAAGTCACTAAGTAATTAACTGTGAACTTGTGTCCTCTGAAACTGTTTCCTTATTTCTAAAATAGGAATTATTAAAGTTACATCTCTAAATTTGCTAACACTGTGGCTACATTAATCAACTTGGGATGTCTCTCTGTGAAATGTCATCAGTGAAATTTTGAGTATTGTTAATTATGACCTTATTTGCACAGAAAGTCAAGATATTTTCACCTTTAAGCTAGGTGTAAGAATATCTCTATTTGTATAGTTGTAAAACCTTAAGGGTCTTAGCCTCAATTTGGGGACAAGAAAGAATATACTAGGTTTATAATTTCTGCAAGTGAATCTGGAGTTTTACTCCTTAGGGTCTATGGAAGCCTCCTTTTAGCAAATAGATTGAACATGACTATTGGTTTGTTGGTTTCTATTGGTTTTTAAATACTGGTGTGAGTGGAGGCCATTTTGTTGAATGATAAACCTATGGTTGTTCAACACCTTCCTGTGGTTGGACTTGTGAGTCTGGACTGGATTCTACTATTTTATGTGGAACAGCTTCACTGTGGTAACTAGCAAAATTTCCTTTGGCACAAAGTTTACTAACTCTTCTCTGTTGTCAGCCAAGCATGATGACAGTTCTCTTCATCCAAAGAGGATGGACATGGCCCAGATTAAAATCATAGTGCTTTCCAAAGCAGATTCTTCATGACACTTGATACTTCATGGTTCAAATCCTCTTTCCAGCTCTCATCCCTGCTTGTATATTATTGACATGGGATAATCAATGCATGAGGGACTAATAGAAATAACGGAAGCCTCAGAAATGAAAGAAATGGAGCCTGAAACAGCAGCTCCTAGTCTGCATGATTTGTGCTCGGGGCCACAGACAAGACAGTGATTAGACTATGGTTGTGATGCTGGGATGAATTCCTAGCTGCTTTTGTTGCTCAAAAGTCTTTTCTACAGACCCCATATCAGGCTGGCTCTGTGCATTGGTTTAGGGACATGAATTAGCTTGATGGTGTCTTCAAGATCTTCTGAATGTAAATGGCTCAATAAAGTGGGTCTGAAGGTACTTTGTAATATTAACTTTTATCCCATTATTTACCATTTATCTTACACTCTTCCTTGAGATCAGGATAGATACTATTTCAATGCCGTGGAAACAGGTGTTGCGAGATGGAATTATAGCAGTTATTTATTGGGGCACCTTGCTTTGTTTCTTGTTGGGGAAGCTCAATTATTTATCTTAGTAACTAGCTGGAGAAGAGGCCTTTATCTTGAGGTTGGGCATGTCTTTATATCATAGGAAACCAGCTTTCTCCTCATTAATTATACAAGACATGCTTTCCATTGAATTTACTAAGCAGTCTTCTATAAAGAAGGGCAGGACAACCAATACCGAATGTAATGAAAAAATATTTACAAATCACACAGGAAGCACAAATATGCAGGAAAAGATCATTTTACAGCATGTCTGCAAATTGTGACTGAGGGGAAGCCTCCTATGTCCTAGACATGGTGAATCTCAAGCCTACTGCTCTAGATAGATCTGAGTCTTTGTTTCTGGGTAGGACTCATGTCTTGCTTAATGCAGGCTACAGAGCAAGCATGTGATGCTGAGCAGAACCCAGGTTGCAGCTCTCAGCTCTATCTCTTCTAGTGATATTTTGTTTCCTGTCCAAGGAGGGTACAGGGCACACTGACCTGATTTCAGATAGCTGTTGTGAGATATTTGTACACTGTGTGAAGACGTATTGCTGTGATTGGTGTAATAAAAAGCTGAAGGGCCGAAAGTTAGGCAGAATTTTCTGGGAATGAAAAGAAGAGGAGGAATTTAGGTATGGAGGCGATGCCAGGAGATGTGGGAAGGAAGCAGGAGGTCCAAGATGGAAGAGAAGTAATGCCACGTGATAGAATGTATAGTAATGTAAACGGGTTAATTTAAGCTGTATAAGTTGTAAGGGCAAGCCTAAACTACAGACCGAGCTTTCATAATGAATAAGAAGTGTCTTTGGGTCATTATTTGGGAGCTGGCTGGCAGGAATGCAAAAGACTCATTACAGTGACCCTTGTTTCACAGCGCAAATCCAGTTCCCGCAGTTTCAGAGCTTTAGGTTCTGAACTCAGAGCATGATTCCACCATGGCTTTCTCACCTTTGAGAAATAAGCCACTTAAGAACCTAATGGCTAAGGAACACTTCACTAGTTTTATCTAATTTATGATTTCAGAATCTACACACTGTTAAGGCCAACTCATTAATTCACTCAGTCTGGTAGCTGCAGCAGGAAGATGGAAGAGCCGCTTTAAAGTATTTTCTAGCAGCATATTGACCACCTTTCCAGTTTGCTTAACCTCTAGATTTTAAAGCATGATTCTGTTTGTAATGTTAAAAGTCACCACTTGATTCAAGAAGACAAGACACAATAAAACCCCTCAAAGCCTTTCTAGGAAGTACTTTCCTACTGGACTTAGATCCTATTCAGCAAAGAAGAGAGGGTACAGTTAGCAGACTTTTAAGAAATAAAACTAACTCATGCCAACATTTCTAAATTAGAATCTTTAGACCAAGCCAACATTACTATTACTGAATCTGGACTGTCTCCTTCAGAATAAAACCCTGTGTAAGATCAGGAAGTAACTGAACTTCTATCAAGAACTGTGTGCAATGTACTTAGAATCCATTCTCAGGGCAAATGAAAAGCAAGATGTTCTGAATTATGTATGGCCTGGAGAAGATTTCCTCCTGTCAATCTAAAGAACAAATTTTTTGCTACTGTCTTGTCCTTGGCAGGATCTTCCTACCCCTAGATAGCAGTTTATTTGCTCTGTGTTGTTCATATGCATAAACTCAGTTATATTTCAAACTCTAACATCAATGTTGAAGTCAGGAATGGGTGCCAACTGACTCAGCATGTAATGTGGCTTGCAGGTAAAAATATCTTATTAATAATTATTTATTGAGTTCCATGCTCTTCTATGGAGTAAGGATGGAACAGTGAACTGGATACAACCAGTGGCTTTTAAACCAAGCTAACCTCCAACAGTTGTTAATAGATGAGAGAGGACAGAAAGAGAATACATTAGCACCAAAATTCCCCTCTTCTTCCCTCATCCAGCCCTTCAAACCAGACAGCTGGAACCCATGATATGGCACTATGTAAAGGAATTATAAATCTTGAAGGTCAAGATTTATAACCCTTTCCTATTTTTAGATAGTGGTTCTATTCCTTCAGTTTTCTTGGCCAATGTAGATTGCCTCATTGGAACATGAGGATACAGGCCAGAAATGACCCCATTCTTATGATTCTACCTACAGTCTATTATGCAGATATTTAATCAAGGAATGAGATTAAATTTATCAATATATTGTTAGGTGATGTGTTGGTACTTTTCTATTTCTGCTTGATAAAATTGTATTAACATCTTATGACTCACTTGTGCTGTAAATTTACGCAAATCTCTTTTGAGTACAGAACACAAAATTCACAACTTCCCACTTTCCAAATTGGCCAACAAGTTTACTTTCCTGGAAAATACTGTTATTATTTTAATTAAAAAAATCTGCTGGAGAAAAGTCCAGTCAGAAATACTCATGACTCAAGGGGAAAACAAAGATTTTTGAGGGGCTTTTGAATTAAGAGCTTCCTGAACACACCAAAAAGGTTTTGCCTCTTAGAAAGGCTGTGACTCAAAGTAAAAACAAAAGCCTCGAGGGTCTTACATATAATTGATTTGTTGGACAGATGATTTTCTCGGTGTGGGTTTGACTCCTCCAAGTTGCTTAGATAAAAACTGTGTACTCAGGTTAGACCTAGCTAAGTTCTTTTTCTTCTAACAGCAAACCTCACCAAGTTAATGCTTCAAATGGTTTCTTCTAAAATAGATGACGGGTGGAATCTGTTGAAAGATATATAAGCAAATGATTGATGGGGCTTCTGAGAACACTGTTGTGAGAAGAATTCTTTCTGGCAGTCTGGGTTGATGCGGTGAGAGACTGTGGTGAAACAGTCCTTCCTCTCTGAGAATAGCACAGCCTTCTTGTTTAATTCTCACACCTGCTTTGCCAAAGCCAGCTTTTGTCTTCCCCTCAGAGAAACGTAGTGGAAGTTAAGCTCAGTGAGAATATAAGCCACCCCGCAGCAGCTGAGTTTCTGATATGGACTTCACATCTGGCAGTATGGTCAAGTGCATTGCGGAAAGAAACCCTCAAAATGTCATGCTTTTTTTTTTTTGTCACTTGTATTGAATTCTTCTCCAGATTCTTTATAGCAGTATCCACTGACCTTATTCCTTGGCACTCAGACACTGGTACTGATATGGAAGCATCTTTCTCTAGAGCTTGGGAGGTTTCAGGGTCTGGTATCTTGGAAATGCTCAGGCTGTGTGTGTGTAACTCATGACAATTAGCCGTCTGAGAGAGACTCAAAACAGAATGGGGGGGCGTAAATTGAGAGAAAATGATGGATGATAGAGTGGCTTGCTTCCTCCGGGGTTCTCATGGGTCTTGGTGCTTCTACACTGATGTGCTAAAGTACTTCACAAATGTGGAGTATTATCCAGTGGCAGGCATTGCCTTACTTAGCCAGGGACATTCCCTTCGTTTCCAAGGGAACAGAGAAATAAAGTATCATTCCACAAGTTTCATACTTATTCACATTTCAAATGTCATTTAGCAATATCATTCAAAATCCATCTACTTAAGATCATCATTGAAACTGCAAAGTGCATGAAGTAAATCACTGAGAATTTAGGCTCCACTAATTGAAATCATTTAGAAAGTGTTTGAGTAGAAATCACTTTTATTTCATCTAAACTAAAAACAAAAACAAAGTTAAGTAAACATTAGTAATATAACAAGGCATACAAGGGCTGTGTCTACCTATATCCATATGTTTATGGGAGATATCTATTTGCATATAACTATAATTATTATATTAGTTGTGAAAATGTCCCATATAGCTTCTAAAACAGTCTGAGGCCAATGGCAAATGGTCATTTTATTATAAAACTATTTTTTATCAAGCTATTTTTTATACAGTGAGATGTTCCCATATGTAAAACTTATCTTGGCAGCATTTAAGTAGAAATGGAGGAAACGTGAGTTTCAAAACAACCTTCTGATTGGTAAATAAGGACATTTGTGACTTTGGGACTGGGCAAGTGTTTACTTTTGTGACTACTTTATTCTAGCTGTGTGATGTTTTTATTGATGAACTCATTCCACCAAAGTGATTGTGCTTTTTATATTATTTATAATATTTACAGATATTGTTGCTTTATAAGTCTTCTTTATAAACCTTTTTAAAATATTAATGGTATGATGTTTTGGTTACAGGTGACAACATTAAATTTTGAAAGTGATGAGTTATTTTTAAGATGCATGACATAATTACTCATAAAATTACTAATTTGACAGCCAAGGATGAGATATTGAGATGCACAATTTACTATTTACTATCACAGTTCATTTCTATTCTTCCCACAGGGTCATTCTATGTTCACCTAGGAGGCTCACCAATTTCTCAGCATGCACAGTCTTGAGTCAGTCTTCTAGGACCGAGATGGAAAGAATAACTCTATTACTAGTACAAGGAATGGCAGAGGGCAAGAAGAGGGAAGGATGGGAGGGAGCATGGGAGGGAAGGAGGGAGGTGGGATCTGACTCCTGTTTTTCATTCTCAGTGCCATTGCCGAGCATAGAAAGTCCATTTTGAACTAGTTATGAGAAATATACTTCCAGCAGCTACTATATGACAATTGTCTCACAGCCGGCTATTGGCCATTGAGTAATATGCATCGTGCTTTCCAGAGTGCTCCCTTAAAGATCCTGTAGGGTGCTCCTTCCTCTAATTCTAACTCTACATGTGTTTGGCCTAGACTCTTCTTCCTTAAAGCAATTATTATCTACTCACTTTTGCCATAAAATCTTTATCGTACTCATCTCTTTTTTTTCCAGAGAGTATTTATTCCAGAACTAGCCACAGATAACAAAATTCTTAATTGTCCAGGTCCTTTACATGAACTGACATTTGCTCATAAACTACATGCATCTTGGACATGTACACAATTTTGTTTACTTTAAATCCTCCCAATAAAAGCTGAGTAAATCAATGGATAAAGAATCCACAGACACAGAGGGTTGACAGCATTAATAATGATCACAAGTTTACAGTATCTAGTCAAGAGCAGGACTGTCTCAAAGAACTTGCTCTGGTGGCAGAACTGTTCTCCATCAGTGTTTTCCAGTATGCCAGTTGCTGGCCACATGTAGCTGGTGTGCACGCGGAGTATGGTTAGTGACCTGAAAGAATGGGATTTCTCATTAGACTCCATTTTTAATTAGAGTAAATGTAAACAGCTGTATGTGGTCAATGGCTACGTTATTGGGTGGCATGGTAGAGATTTCTAGATCTCATTTTACTATAAATAGTGATGACTTGGGGAAGGGGGCTTAGATGACTGAGACACAGGTGAGTCTTAGGCTGCCCACTGTAAATATCCCATTTCAGAAACCAATTTCAGAGGGGAATACAAAGCAAGTTCTTCTTAACTCAGGCAAGGGTGCGTTATTTCCTGTTGCTGATCCCACCTGTAGTTAGCATCTCAGGAAAAAATGTTCTGTGGCTTATATATTTTGACACTGTTTCTCCCCACCCCCTCACCTTTTTCCTTCCTCAGGTTTCAAAAGAAGACTTCCTGAACTACTATGCAGGTGTTAGTGCTTCTATCGACACGGATGCTTATTTCATTTTGATGATGACAAAATCATGGAGATTATGAATTTTGTTTAACCATCCACTTGGAGGACATTGAGAATGCTCAGAGAACAGAATGAGTCTGTAGGGAGTCTAATGTGATGGATCTCAATAAGACACAACTAACCCTAGACAAAGAACTAATGCAACTGATTACTGCCAAGAGAAGAACTTGCCTCCCAGCAATAAGACCTCTGATTACTTATTCAATATAAAATGGTCATCCCTGAAATCATATACTCTTAAACAGCAAAAATGGGCTTTAAATGTTATATTCACATATTTGTGCATTTATCTATCATCTATAATCTATTTATCTATATATCTATCTACCTATTTATCTCAATAATATAAGAAAAAAAGTCCATCAACTTTAGAAGGAGGGAGGACATTAAATGGGTTGGACGGAGGTGATATGGAAGAGGTTGGGGGAAGAAAGGGAAGGGGAGATGTGATATAATTATGTTTTAATTAAATATATTTTAAGAGATACAAAGTAAAATGTTTGAAAACCTGGAATTTTAGTTTCCATAAATCTTCAGTGATCTTATTAAGTACTGGAATGTATTGCCACAAGTGCTCAGAAATCTAGTTTTAAATCAGCGTGAAAGGAAGGAACGGACAAATGAAGGAAATTATGAACTGAAATTGGAAGTGGTTTTTGTATAAAAATAAATCACTTGTATTGGCTATTTCTGTTGTAGATATAAATATAGATGCTCTCGACACTTGTGTTTTTCCTTGTTTTGATGGGAGTTACACCTAGATGCAAAATTTCATGAATTTACTTATTTTATTGTTTTTCTTGGAAAAAGAAACGAAGCATATTTTATTCTGAAAGGGCTTTTGTATAAAAATAAATCACTTTTATTGGATATTTCTGTTTTAGATATAAATATAGAGCTCTCCACACTTGTGTTTATTCTTGTTTTGACAAGAGTAACATCTAACTGTAAAATTTTATGAATTTACTTATTTTACTGTTTTTTTTAAAGAAAAGCAAAACATACTTTATTTTAAAAAGTAGAATTTTATTTAGTTCCAAATTTTTATGCAAGGTTTTAGACTCAGCAAACTCCCATGCCATGTAAAAAACACACACAAATATGTGAGGAAAGGTAAGTGTGCTGGGGTAATCCACCAAGTTGGGCAGTGGGTTTTCATGGAATGAGATCAGCAAAGGGAAAAGGGAGTGACAGCTACAAAGTGGATGGGTTTTGGAGTTTTACCTTACACTACAGAGATAGGTTTCATACCATTTGGAGATTTTTCCTACCAGAATTTTATATAAGAGTACAGTATTCACATTATTTCTATCCCTCCTCCACTCCTCTAAGTCCTCCCAGATGCCATTTGCTGTCTCTAAAATTCATAATCTTTTCTTTAATTAAGATCTCTCTCTCTCTCCCTTTCTCCCCCCTCCCTTCTTCCCTTCTTCCCTCCCTCCATCTCTCTCTCTCTCTCTCTCTCTCTCTCTCTCTCTCTCTCTCCCTCTCTCTCTCTCACACACACACACCTACTGAGTCCATTTTACTTAGTGTTTACAGATGGCCGATGGGATTGGATGATTTACTGGGGCACACTTGTCCCTGAAGAAAACTGACTCACCTTCTCTCAGAAGCTACTGATTTTCTGTAATTCTTAATCTAGGAGTGTGGCCTTGTGAAGTTGTTGTCATCCACATTGACGTATTGACTGGTGTGGTCATGTCACAGGTTTTGTTCACACAAAATACTGTTGAGATTGCAATGACTTGCAGGTACTCCACAAATCTCTGTATTATAGGTTTGGAGGTTGAGTTCTCTTTCAGTGGTAACTATCTTGGTTGACAGAGGTAGCCAAACATTGCTCGTGTCTATAGGACCTCCATGGCAGAGAACTGGAGGAAATGAGTGGGAAAAGGCATGGAAGCATGAACTCATGCTTCTCATACTTTATTGAACACATGGCCACCTGGGAATTTTGTTACCGTGTTATTTCTGACTGAGAAGTTTAGGGTGGGCAATAACCTTCAGCCGTTTAACAAGTTTCATTATAACATTGGTGTCTCTGGTCATCAAAGAAAGATAGAGAAGGGTAAAAAGATTCCAACTGGTGTCTTTTTGGTGTTTTACAGACTATTTTCCTACCTTTATTTACTCAACATAATTTATAAATTTTGACTGCTGGGTCACCTGCCGTTTTCTAGTCTTTAAAATCATGTGATTATGAAAACAATATCACATAGGCATGAGCAGCAGAGAAACAAACTTTTAACTGGAGAAATTTTCAAAATTCAGGACTTGATAATGTAGACTCCTGGCTAATAGCAGCTGGTGCCAAAGTGAGAGTTTTGGCCACCGAAAAACTATGGAAAATACAACCCTCCTATTTCCTGATTGGACCAGAGTTTCCTGATTGAATCAAAATAATCACAAAGAAACACTGAGATCATGTCAGTCCCACCAAATGAGAGTGAAGGACACCACCACACATTTCTGGTGGAATTAAACAAGCGTTGCTTTCTGCCAGGCAGGACTATCTCCCTAAAGCAGGGTTTGAGACAACAGCAGTGAACAAAGGAGACAGTGGGTTTATATAGCTTTAAAAAATTGCAAGATTATGAGGCTTCCAAGGGTTGGGGGATCTTTCAGTTACCTAGGAATTTGGGTGAACACTTCAAAGTTATTTGTCAGAACATCTTATCTTATCAGTATCCATAGGGAGTGTCCTGTACAGACGTCAGTTCAGTCAGGATCAAGAAGTACAAAACTAAGGTCTCCCTTCCTTAACAATTTTAGCAAATATAAAACTACCTATATAACCTTGCAAGATAATGATTTCACGTTTTGCAAATACTAAACCTATTGGTATCATTCCAATACTTAAATTTGTGCTACAACAAATAACAACAAATAACAGTAGCAACTCATTTATCTGTGTCCATTGAATTCAGGGAGACATTTCTAATGTATGTAAATTAGGGGCTTTCTTTCTGAAGGGAATTGAAATTATGTCCTCATCATAATACTATAAACTAGTCATTTATTAACGTTGGTAAATGAGAAAAGTTTTATTCTAGAGGCAAATCCATCATTTGAATACTAATTGTAGTCATGAGAGATTTTTAGTCATTTGAATCAGAGTAAGGGGTTTGAATATTAAAACAAGAGTGTGATTATGTTGCTTTCTGCAGACATCTTGCCAGTGACACCGTAATACTTACATCTCTGAATATGACTGTAAAGATGTTCACTGGCCTTTCTTTTTGAATAACTACATGTAGAGGGGCTGATTCTTTGGTTTCATTAATATAAATAGTCATGAAATCATTTGGGATACAGCCAACCTTGCCTACCAGTGATGCTCAATTTCTGTAGGGTATCTTATATACATCATGTTATACTATTATTTTTCATATGCGGAACTCCTTTAACCACCTTCCTCAGTAATGGTTTGTGAGATAGGAGTAATTATTGAGGCATTTTTAAGTCATGTAGGAAGACCCTTGATAGTATAGTTAGTCTCACTAAATTAGCTCAGTGACATTTGTTCACTGAATTCTCCACATAAAAATACAAGAAGACACCATCAAGAAATTGGCCTTTGAGTTTGGCCAGATTCCATCACATTGGATGTAAAACAAACCTTAATTATAAATGGTGCTGAGAAAACTGTTTACTAACCTAAAATAATTAAATTGGATTCCATGTCTTTTCTTGACAAAAATCTATTTAAAATATTGAAACACTTTAAGACCTGAAACTTTGAAGTTGTTAGAAAACTCACAGGGAACATTTAAGATCCAGACAAAACTGAAGACTTTCTGAATACAACTCTAATATTAGTGGACATATATTAAGAATATGTAAGACTAAGATTCAAAGGCTTTTGCACAGTTAAGAAAGCAGTTGAGTGAGGAGACATACTGGAGAATGGGAAAAAAAACTTTTGCTGAATACTCATGAAAGAAGGGATTGATATTAAGAAAACATACAAATATAATAGAACAATTCACCAATAAATGGGCAAATGATTTGATCAGAAAGTCCTCAAGCGAAACAAGAATTCTCAATGAATACATGAAAAAATGTTCAAAATCCTTAGCAATAAAGGAAAGGCTAATTAAAACTATATCGAAATTCTATCCTATCCTAGTGAAAATGATTATCATCAAGAAGATGAAACAGAGCTTGGTAGTGGTAGCCCACGCATTTAATCCCAGCACTCAGGGAAGTAGAGGCAGCTGGATCTCTGTGAGATTGAGACCAGCCTGGCCTACAAAGCAAGTTCCAGGACAGCCAGAGATACACAGAGAACCCCTGTCTTAAAGAAAAAAAAAGATGATGTAAAAAAGGGTCTGGGGAGATGACTCGGTGCTAAAGAGTACTTATTGCTCTAAAATCCATATGGCAGCTTACAATTGTCTGTAACTATATTTCTAGGGTATCCAATACCTTCTTCTGAGCTCGACAGGCACAAGGCATGCACACAGTGCACATACATCTATGACAGTCAGTACTACACATAAATCCGTAAATCATATTTAAAAGAAGGTAAATAATGATGAGTATGTTGTGAATAAACCCATAATCACCTTTGGTGGAAACTCAAATTTCCATTGCTATGGAAATTAAAATGAATGTTCCTCAAAAGATGAAAACTAAACCTACCATCTGACTTTGCTATAGCACTTTTTGATACTTACATAAAGAAATTAAATTCAGCACATAGTAGGTATGTCTACACATCTGTGATTACTTCAGGATTATTCACAATAGAAAGTTAGAAACTAGCCTAAGTATCCACCAATAGATGAGTAGATAAGAAATGTGATGTATATGTGTATCATATATGTATACATAAACACACAAATACATACTTGCATATACATACATACATACAAGGTAAAATATTATTCAGCCATAAAAAGTCTGTAGACAACTAGTTGGGACTGGAAATACCATGTTAAGCCATGCAAATCAGACTCAGAAAGACAAATGTCACATTTTTTTCTTAAAGCAGAATCTATATTTAAAAAGAAAGATAGCTGCCACATTCCTAAATAAGCACAGTTTCTAACAGCAATCTAAATATGTGTCCTTATAGCCACAGAAAAGTGGCTCTTCTCCCTCATCAAAGGGCTTCTTTTTATAGAAGATGGACAACAAAGGAAATCCACGACTAGCCAAAGTGCAGAGAAGCCTAACTAAATAATCTTCAACACAACTCCTTTATTTAAGGCACAGGGAACACCAGAGCAAAGGGGTCAGAAACACTCCAAGAGTCAGAAGACCAGGACATCTGCTGGGAGAAAGTGTCTGTAGTAATAGGCACACGGGCCTGTTTTTTGTCCTGGCGGCCACCCGGCTCCTGCCACCCGGTGCCTGGCTAGCTTTTACCCGAAATAATTACACGGAAACTGTATTCATTTAAATACTGTCTGGCCCATTATCTCCAGCCTCTTATTGGCTAACTCTCACATATTATTTTAGCCCATCTCCATTAATGTGTATCGCCACTTGAGTTGTGGCTTACCGGCATGAGTCTAACCAGTGTCCATCTTGTGCTGGAGAAGCATGGCGTCTGCATCTGCCACACTGCCTTCTCTCCCCCAGCATTCCATTCTATCTACTATGCCCACCTAAGGGCTGCCCTATCAAAAGGCCAAGGCAGTTTTCTTTATTCATTAGTGGTAATCACAGCACACAGAGGGGACTCCCAAATCATCCCTGAGGACCCTCCTACACCAAGTGTCTTTTGTATATGACAGAGGAGCAGTATTCATGCAATTTTAACAACGTGGTGGTCTAAATAAGACCTGTGCGCTGACAACACTAGTTGATATGCTAGCATTGACAGTGTAAATATCACAAGACCCAGCCGTAGAAAAAGAGCTCCAGGCCATTAATGGGAGCTAAAAGAAGAAGAATAAGTCTTCTCCAGGGACTCAAAGTATTTTATACACATATGAAAATGTCACAATAAAACAAATTGGATCGTAGAAATAATATATACTAGTATTACAGCCATTGTGGCATAAATAAAACCTTACTTTTCTCTTCTAAGCAGAGATGATAATAGCGGCTACACTAACAAATGAGGATTAAACAGGTAACACGCATGCATCTCTCACAGCTGTGTCTAACAACCACGTAAGCTCTGCTTAAGTGCTTGCTGTTATTTGATGTCACTTATGAGAGCCAACTATTTATGGTCTTGTGACTCTTCTCACTTTATATTTTCAGTTCATCTTAAATATTGGAACAGATCCTAAAAAGTTTCTCCACCTACAGTCTCCACCTTTCTGCCAACAGTTTTCAAGCCTAACATTCATTCACATCATTTCTTAAATCATTAGTAGTTGTCTACGGCAACTTTTAATTTGCAAGTGTTATCTTGCAAATTAAATTAAATTATCTAGTAAATTCAGGCATCTCAGCTGGCAGTTAAGTTATCCACGATGTACTCTTCCTCTAACTTACATTTTTAGAGTTATCTTCTATGGTGTATTGCTATCTCCTATGCTTCAGCTGTATGTGCCTGGATGGTGAATCTGCTTAATGTTTTGGTCTTTGTCATGGGTTCATGAAAAAGAGCTTCTAAAATACTTGTATTTACTTAATAATGGGCATCTATTAAATGGCAATAAGGTAGTTCAGACTGAGTTCCTTCATAGATTCTAAATATGGCTTATTAGTAGAGAATTCTGTCATTTATGTAGGAATTCTGGACTTTCATCATCCTATCCTCTAAGGAGAGGAGGGGTATGGGAGTTGAAGTTCTGTCACCTAAAAACCATATATCCAGTAATCTCTGTGATAGGGGACCTACCAGAAAGTCTCATCTTGTTATGAACTTGTTTTATATGTGTAAACCAAAAGTCAAATTCAATAAAAGGCAACTTGAAGCTAGCAGCTTTCCAGGCACTCTTGGGAACATAACTCAAATGTCAGCTTTCTGAATTAAAATGGCAGCATTCATGGACAATACGATAATTTCTGATGTAGGCAATGGATATCCTCTTGAGTATATGAATAAAGACATGGTGACAATCTGATTAGTGTCAATCTTTAGAAACAGCTTGGTGGGTGGTTGACAGGAGACAGCAGGAACCTCCCGCACCTGGACAAGGCCATGACCCTCCGAATAAGGAGAAAATCCCGTGTCATAACCTCCTGAAGGCTGAAGGTCAAAAGAAGCATGGCACATCTGAAGACACATGAGAACATGGGAGAAATATTGGTCACTGTAAGGTCATTGATGTGGTCAGCCATAGTGGTCACTATTGTGTTTGCTGTAGTGGTCAGTTGTAGTGATCACTGTGGTTACCACTGAGATGTTTAGTGACAGTGCTCAATCATAGTGGTCAGCATGGTGGCCACTGCAGTGGTCAGTTATAGTGTTTACTGTAATAGTCAACCATAATGGACAGTTTGGTGACCACTGCAGTGGCCAGTGATAGTGTTCAATGTGATAGTCAGTCATAGTTGTCAGTGTGGTGGTCACTGTGGTGGGCAGTTAGAGGGTTCACTGTAATAGTCATAGTGGTCAGTGCAGTTGCCATTGATGTGGTCAGGTGTAGTATTCACTGTGATGGTCAACCATTGTGGTCGCTGTGGTGGTTATTGTGGTGGTCAGTTATAGTGATCACTGTGATTGTTAGTTATAGCGGTCACTTTGGTGTCAGTGTAGTGCACACTGCCCTGGTCAGTAATAGTGGTCACTGGGATTGTCATTTGCAGTTTTCAATAGAACTATGTGTTTTAGTATGTAGTGAGTTCCCTATCTCAGGCAAGTAGAAGTGGGTGCTGTGTCTCCTCAGTAGAAGTTTGCACATAAAAACTGCTAAGCCTGTCTACTTTCTGAGTGAAGGAGAAACTTGTTTCTTTTTTTCATATTTATCATCCTACTTTTGTTTTCCCTGGCACGCTGGGCATCTCACATTTTCTAGAGAGCATCTCTATTGTCACATCATTGCTCACAGAGTTCCACTGCGATCTTGTCTGCTTCTTCACCTCTGGCCCAGAAAACAAAACTCCGTCTTTTTCCCTCTCTCAACACATCTTGACAGCTGCCAAGATCTTTGTCTACTCTTTTTGACCCTCACACACGCCAATAAAATTGTCCTTGAGCTTTCTCCTGAGGTCATGTATTAATATTTAAATTTTAAAAATCTGTACATCAAAGAACCTGAAAAACGGAGACTGGCAAAAGTTGAGGATAGCTTAATAACCTACAACTCTGCTTTGGGCTATATTCACATTCTGCCAATGCGCTGTGCGGCCTTATGACGTCACCTGCCACCCACATGCACTCTACACACACATCCCACCCTCTAAACGATATGCACCTGGCACCCCCAGGCTCCTAATTACATTATGCATGTCTCTCTAAGCAATAGAATTGCTTCTCCCCTAACAAGAAAGAAGAATTTTATTCTATTTCATTCTTCCTTTGACTGGACAGAAGAAAGTTTCGTCCAGTCTGAACTGGTTTCATATGTGTAAACAAAAATACAAACTGTATTTTCAAGAAACTTTCACGGAGAATCCCTTATTTACCATCTTATGCTAAGATATAATTGGGAGTCCTTATGATTAAAATCAGACAGGTGCATTAGCGTAAATGTCATGTGCAGTATAAAAATGATTTTACGACCTAATCTATCAATCAGAATGGAAACACACTCAGTTACCCCAGTTTTACAGACAAAAGTGGGAATGACAATTTTAATTCCAACTAAGAACTATATTGAGCTATATTATTTTTCGTTAATGTTGTTATTATTTATAGTACATGTGTGCGTGTGATGGGGTCATATGTGCCACATCATGAATGTGAAAGTCAGAAGACATCTTTTGGGGTTCAGTTCTCTCCTTCTACCTTGTCGTTGAGACAAAGTGTCTTTTGTTCCTGTCATACTGTGTGCTCTGTGCTAGCTGGCCCAATGGCTTCCTGGTGATTCTCTCCTTTCCATCTTCCGTCCTGCTGGAGAAATGTTGGTATTACAGATGTGTATCACTTCCGTCCTGCTGGAGAAATGTTGGTAATCTATTCTGATTGAAGTGTATCACTTTGTCTTGCCTTTTCACACGGTTTCCAGAATCAAACCCGGATCATTAGGTTTGCATGGAAAGCCATCTCAATGAGCCATCTTGATGGCATATATTTTTATCATTTTAAATGAAAAAGAAAGCAAGAGAAATAATAAAAGCTTATTTTACTGCTTTCTCAGCAACAGTCTTGGAAAACATCTTGAAACATTTCTCTTTCAAACTTTAAAAAGAGCACACTCACATTCTAATGCTTATTCTAGTATATAGTATATATACTACATATATCTAGTTTATATATACTAGAATAAGCAATATATATATATATATTTGTTTTACTTATTTTCATTTGTTTTCCTTCCTATTTTATTACTCCTGATTGGATCAGGTTTCCCATTTGGTCCTCAATTACAGTGATGTTGCTGTTTCCAGGTCAATCAAAGCACGATGTTCTCCCCTAGAGAACTGCTCATTGAAGGATGTGCACATTTCAGTTGGACCCATCATACTAAAGGGACAAACGAATCGTTTTTTTTTTAATTCAACCTCTTTTCCATACCCTGATCACATTTTTCTTCCTCAGAACTTCCCAATTCAGATATAGACAAATCTGTTTCCTTTATTATCACACCTTCATCCTTTTTATTTAATACATGTGAATATTCAGAATATTTTATTCCCAATTTTACATGGAATTTAAAATTTCCTAAGTGATAGAAAAATGGCTGTCATGGCCCCTGCAGTGTCAGGGAAACCGGCAGAGCTTTCTCCAGAGGGGAAACTTTGTTGTCTGATTAATGGGGCCTGAGTTGTTCTCCTGTGTGACCAGGAAGTTGGTGTGAATGTCTTTACTCCTTAGCCCTTTCCCTGGCCACCACTTTGTCATGTGATTTCTGTGCATGGGCAGTGTATTTCTTTACTCCTTGGGTTTAGATTTGGTCACAGGATATGCTTGGATGATAAAATGGAGTGTAACTGATGACTGGGATACCCTTGCACTGCCCCTCTTTCGACTCCTCTGCAGAAAGTTCAGCTAAATTAGGTTGCTAGTTTCAAGAGGAAAGCAACTCATGGACACCTTCATTTCATTGCCGTTTCTTTATTGTCAGTAGGATTGAGTATGTTCTTATATTTTAATCAGTTTTATTTCTTCTGTGAGCTTTGCTCATTTCCCTTTTGGACACTTGATATTGTAAGAATTTGTGGACATTATGGACTTTCCCCCCTTTTTACCATTGTAGTGTTGCTACATTTTTTAGCTTATTATTATCTTTTGCTGAAAAATTTTAAAGCTTAATAATAAAATCACAAGATTTCTAAATTTTCTGTAATTTTTCTATCCTTTACTTCTCTTGCTCCTGTTTCAGGCCTTACTTAGAAATGTTTCCACACCCTGCAGATGATGTAAAAGAATGAAAAAAAATAAAAAAAGAAATGTTTCCACACCCAAAAATTATAAGACCATCCAGTCACATCATTTACAATATTTGTTTTCATCTTTAAAATATTCTTCCAAATGATGTGGACTTTGGTTTAGAACAAGAGTTCCAAGGTCAAATAATTTTCTTCTTTACCCACAAATGTAAAGTGTATTGATCCAAAGTCATTTATTAAATAATCTATTTTTTTTCTTCAAAAAGTGGAAATGGGGCATGAGAGATGACTCAGCAGTTACAAGCACTGACTGCTCTTCCAGACAACCAGGATTTGATTCCCAGCAGACACATGGTGGTTTAGGAGATCTGATACCCTATTCCCTCTTTTAGCCTCCATAGACATCAGTCACATGCCTGGTGCATAAACATATACATGCAGGTAAAAACGTCTAAACGCATATAATAAAAATAAATAGGTCTCAAAATTTGGGGCTAAGTTGCATTTTTGTGATAAGACATCAACTCAAAGATTATGTGTTCTATATCATAGATTATTAATTTCTACTGAATCAAATTATAAAACCACTTCTATAATTAGTTTTTTGATTATTTAAAAATTTTAAAAGCCATTTTCTGTGTGTATACGTGTTGCAAGCGTGCGTGTCTATATACCATTTGCATGCCTGCCTGGTGCCCATAGAAGCTGGAAGAAGGTACTGAATTGCCTGTAACTATAGATACAGTTGTTTATTAACCACCATGTTGATGCTGGGAAATCTACCTTGGGTAATCTGGAAAAGCAACCATTGCTCTTAATATATAAGTCCTCTCTCCAGCTCCTAACATTAGTGTTTTACAAATTCTTTTCTTCTCTAGAATTGCATAGGTTACTATTGAATATTTATTTATCTGCGTGATGCTTAGAATAATTATATATATATAAAATTATATATATAAATGAGACCCTTAGTTGGTCATCTAATATCGAGTGTTAAGCCCCCAAAACACACACAAATGAGTGACACTCATTATACTCAGTTCATTGCACCTATATATTTGTTCACACACACACAGACACACACACACAGACACACATAATAAAAATAATGAAAGAAAAAGAGGCCATGTATTTGTGAAGTGCAGTGGAAGGGAATACAAAGGAAGGATGGTATAAGGGAGTTGTGGAATAATGTAAATAGTACACACAAAATTTAAAGAAATTGTTATTAAACATGATGACTTATTAAGAATGAGATTAGATGGTTTTTATTTGTTAAATTATAGAGGTTGATGCTCATTGAATATGGTGCAAAACCTAATATTATGCTAGTATAATACTAAACACACAATAATGATTTCAAGGAGTAAATGAACATATGGAAACATTGCAAGTAAAATACTTTATGAAGCTTCAACTCTTTATTACTCTATTCTTTGCTAATTTCCAAGCATGAAGCTATTTCAGGTTTCAATGATAATATATTTGCTACCTCTCTGCTCAGTATTTCTTCTTCTTGCTTCACTTTCTTCTCTAGTTGCACCATCTAGGATTTATAGACTAATATTAAATGTGATGGTAGTAGAACTTTTGTTCTATCCTTAAGTCTATTGGTATATCTTAATAGCTCATAACTGAGAAAAAAAGTTGGCTTAAATTTTATTAGAATTTTATTAACTATTTAAAAGTAAAGTGCTAGTCATTATTAAAATCTGTGTTGGCAACTTATTAAGTTTATGAAAATTTATTATTATGCAGATGTAAGATTTACAGTGTGTTAATGTCATGCTATAGAATTTTCTGAACTTTTGTATAATTAAATTATCGATCTCTTCGCCTCTAAAGGTAATAATTTACCTCACCAGAAGGTAAACTTAGCATTAAAATACTTAGGAGTATTCTAAAAATTTTAATCCACTGCCTAACAGAGCTAACATGTTGTAGGAACAAAACTGACAGCAACAAAAGTCCTTTTCAATTCTACAAGATCTACTGCTTTTCAGGCTGGTAAATATTTATCTTGAATTTAGAAAGATTGGTACAATAATTACAGTTGAGGAGTGTTCCAGATTAACTCGAGTGTTTCAACAGAAAGAACTTTCAGGCTACTTTCCAAGCCTCGGGCGATTTGCTTGTTGTTTACTTCCCATTTTGTTGTTGTCAGTGTTTTGAGGAGTGTCAATATGATCCTTGGACTCACCAAGCTTTATGCACAACACTCTCTTTGCCTTTACGGCTGCTATTTCAAGTAACATCCGTAAGTCTACACAAAGGTACACAGCGTTGTAATCCAGAAGTTAAGGTTGACTTTATTGTAGATCTTAAATGAACTAACTTTATCAATAAACGAAATTAAATGTAGATAATTTTCAAGAAATAAAGCTTGGGAAATTCTTGCCCCCTTTCACTCTGTAATTTCCCCACTTTTGTGGTAATAGTGGTTAAGAGCACAGCTGGGGAGGGAAAAGTGGATGGGGAAGGCAACTGACTCTTTGCATGTGGCTGCCCAGATGTGATATTTCTCAGGGATACGGGGCAAGCTCTCTCTGAATAGTTTAGCATGGCTTTTTCATGTAGAACAGTGATGAAGAAACAAGTTGGATAATGCAACATTATTTGCTGATGTGTTTATTCATCTTTTCCTTTGGTATTGTGTTTAGCAAGAGATACAAATGCCAGTAATCATAGTCCCCAATGCCGAAATACCTAAAGTCCATAGAGGAACCACAGAACAAAGTATTTGCAAGTTGGGGTAGTACCAACAGGAATAAGTGTAAAGTGTGCAGGGATAAACAATTCAGTCAAATCCTGATCTATAAGAACATGCCCTTCCAGAAAATATCTTGTCTGTGATGTGACTCAGAAGGGTCAGAGGAAATGAAGACAGGCTGAATCATAAGGAAGTAGCCACACAGAGACTTAAAGGATTCTTAGGGGACAGAGAGTATGTGCCTTGTACTTTGGAACCCTGGCATTATTTGAAATATTGGAGATAACTTTATATAGGCCAAAGTATGAGAGTCTAAAATCTTACCTGGAAGGGCTAATTTAATCAAATAGAATTCAATATAACACCTCTGAAAACATTACAGGAAACATCAAAAGGGTTTCAGGCTTACATCCTTGAAATCCAGTACACACTTGTACGTGAAGGGTTTTAAATAATTTTTTAAATTTACTGTGTGTGTGTGTGTGAGAGAGAGAGAGACAGAGAGAGAGAGTGAGTGAGTGAGAGAGAGAGAGAGAGAGAGAGAGAGAGAGAGAGATTATGTGAGTTCATGTGCACTATGTACTTGCAGAAACTCCAGGAGACCAGGAGAGAGCAGAAAATGCCCTGGACCTGGGGTGACAGGCAGTTTTGAGCTACCATGTGGGTGCTGAGAACTGAACTGAGCTCTCTGTAAGAACGGTAAGCATTCTTAAATGCTGAGCCATCTCTCCGGCCCCACATGAAGTTCTTAAGTCCACACTTCTTTGCAAGCACACCCAGCCCCTGTAGGAAAAACAACAGCATGCAAATTGCACCCTTCATCTCCATCAACTCCGTTGTTTCAGCCCCTCCCTGAGTGAATTATTACTGTCCATCTCGTTTTAAATACAGTGACACTCCCGTTAAGACTTGGCTGTGAGTCCACCCTGTACAACTAATTCTACCAAGGGACAGACTGTTAGAGCTGTCCCTGCTTGTTTAAAGCAGGAGAACTTGTCATAGTTATATTTAGGGAGCTCGTGTGCACTTTCAATATACAAAGACAGGCAGCTCTTGATCTGAAAGAACCACCTTGAAAATTCTGACGGGTTAATAGCTGTACAATGCAAGAATACTGCCAAAAAATTAGAGTTGCAGAATGATGGCAGAAATTCTAAGGGTGGAATTTTTGTTTTGTTTCGTTTTTTTTTTTTAAAAAAATAGGACTCTGTTCAGTTATCTTGAAGTTATTTCTCATTTCAAAAAAATAAAAGCGTTGAAAGGAGTAGTTTGTTGATAAGTTCATTGGTGAAATTTTGACCATACCCTAGGAAGAATGGCACCGGCCTTGTAATGTGATACAGTCTGAGTGTTGGTGTCTTCACAATTCATGTTGAAATTTTAATTTCTACTATGATGGAAGTGAGATGCTGGGCCTTGTAAAAAAGGTCCAAGGGTCCTTGAGTGTAAGGCACAGTGAGAATCCAGTGGTATTTTACTGAGAGCCTTCATCAGAACCCCACCATGCTGACACACTTCCCAGTTTCTAAAATTGTAAGAAATGAGTTTGTACTGTTTTTAGTTACCCAAACCATTGTGTTTTGTTCGAGTGGCTTAAATGGACCAAGGTACAAAAGAATATATAGACATGTTTAAATTAAACATTCAAGATGAATATTTTATTTTTATGAAAATGCAATTTCTCTACTTTTCTGAAGTAACTGCTAATGCATTACTGCCGCCATCAGAGACAGTGATAACTATATCAGTAACTATTCTTGTATATTCCCCTGAATGTACAAGCTTTTCTCACAGCTTTATGGCTCACTATACTTTTTCCTTTGTTGAGAAAAATCCCCGTGTGATCTCCAGGCTCAGTTACCTGGCATGCTCCAGAGTCTTGCTTTACCATATGAAATATGACCTTCATTTTGTCCTTGCTTGTATCTTTTCCCATTTAGCCTTTACTTGTTTTGTAATATTTTAAAAATTAATATTTTATACATGTGTGTTTTGTTTGTATGTATGTCTGCATTCCATGCATGCCTGGTGCTCGGTGGGGGCGGAGGCAGAGCAGAGAGTTGGATCCCTGGAAATGGAGTTACAGAAGTTTTTAGTCATGTATGGGTACTGGGAATTGAACTTGGGTCCTCTGTAAAGGAAGAACAGCCAGTGTTCTTAACTGCTGAGTCATTTCTTCATCCTCTTTACCTGGTTTTGTTGTGTTTTTCTTCTGTCCTAACAGCGGAATCTTCATTGCATGTTGGGGATTCCCCAACTTTGTAGCAATGCCTGCTTCTTACTGTAAATTTAAATACCAGTTGTTCTCTTATCTTTTGCTATGGCTCACACAAGGCCCAAACTTGCTGCTGTTAACCATTGGCTCCAGCTCTGTCTTACTACGGTAGTCTGTGATGTGAAGTTGATGAGTGTCATTGTTAAGGCTCCTCAGGAGTAGGTGACCCAAGTGAAGGTAATTATTTTCACTTTCTAGAGCTCTGAGTCACAGAGATGCAGAGAGACCCTTGGCCTGCAAGACTTGCTATTCACCCTTCCAGATGCTCTGTGAGCCATCTAATATTTTCAGTAAACTCTCTGCTTGAAATCATTTATTTTGCTAAATGCTAAGGATCGTGACTTATGTTTTACCATAAAACATTAGTGTGATATTTTAACACTACTTTGTATTTTTTTTCTCCATGTAACAGTGAGCTTGGAGTACCTAATTCCATAGTTTAGTGGCTAGCATTGTATTAAAGTAACGCAGTATGGCTTCTTAACAAATTGTTATTAATTACTGAATTGGTTAAAAATATCTTTCTGGAATCTTTACCCCATGAATGACCTATGAATGCTCTCAGTAGCCAGCAAGGCCTGTGTGGAACTTCAGGAACCTATGTATGAGTAGTTGCCACAGTCACAGAAGACAGTACAGCCAAATAGGGTCCTTAGCATTTAATGAAACATGAAATGATAATACACACCATACATTTTTATGTAGCAGCTCTACAGGTTATTAATAATGCATTTGAGAAACAGAGTCAACTCAGAAACTTTACTGTAGTGGATGCTGGATGTTTCAGAGAACACCAAAGAAAAACTGCTGAGCTCACAATATATGTCACCTGAGTTGTATCAATTCCAGGTTCCTTGCTACATATTCTTAAGATTTTTGACAGTTCCAAATCATAGCTACAAAAAACACAAGTATGCACATCTGAAATAGACCATGCTTGGATTTGAAGGCACAAATTCCCATGGATGCCTCAATGAAGAGAGAAGCATAGGCTTATAGAAAATTAATTGACTACCTGGAGATTCCCTGGACCCAGGTATAGCTGATTGATCAAACTGGATGCCTGTTTTTCATTATTTTTTATCATTTTTATTTCACATTACTTGGAAGTAGCAGTTGGCATCTCTGTTTTGAATATTATCTCTGACCAAAAGTTTTGATTTCCCAATATGAAATACAAGAGGAAATCTGGCAGAACCAATCAGTAATGTTACATTACACGCTGTTCCTGAATACATATTTAAGCATTAGCAGCAGTTGTGGTTATGTGAATATAATACATGGATTTAATACATGACCAGACAGACACACCAAATTCAAATGACCAATGTCAACACTGAAACAGAGGATTTTAGTGCTAAGGAGCTCAATGGTGTCCTTTAGTTACTTCTTATTTTCTTCAGGAGATTGGCCATATATACCAGGGATACAGAGTTTTGGCTTGCAATCATGAGTTAACATTTCAATTTGAGTAACTTACCTATCTTCTTTGTGTTTGCATGAGTATAGTCTCAGCTGGAGCGCATATTGAAGTGTTCTCATTCCTTCTTCCCTGCAGTTCGGGCAACATCCAAGGGTGTAGAACCTGGGGTAATTTGTTATGGTATCTACACACATAGGAGGGCTATTCCTCTGCTCATGAGTTAAATGCCACACTCTTGCAGATTCTCATCAGCTCCTTCTATGTTCCCATATGGAGGCAGGTGGATGGTAGCAACAGGAGGATCATGGTCTTGATAACTGACTCTGGAACTTCTTGGCTTCTAACTGATTAATTCTAGGGTTTTTTTTTTTTTAAATAAACAAACAAAATCAAACGAGCTTGGTGGGTTTTTTTCTTTTTTTGACTTCCTTTGACACATGGTCTTGGCACTTCACACCCATAAATACCTTTTGTCCTGCACTTTCTTCTTTGTAGCCACTTTGATTAAAATGACCACACATCCACATCTTTCTGAGACAAACCTAGTTTATGCTTGCTATTAATTTTCTCTGACTTTCCCTTTCCAGAGTGGCCCAGTTTGGATAATTACTATATAATAGCCCATATAATATATAAACTTAGTGGTGATGTTTGGCACAGAAGACTAGCACAGTTTCATGGCAAGAGACAGCTGAAGTTAGAACGCACGCCTCACCTGCTGCTGAAAGGAAAGCTTAGACAAATTACTTAAAATATTTACTCTCAACTTCAGCATCTATGGAAAAGAGTTTATCAATTATAATGGATGAATCCACATTGCCATATTATTGTGAGGAAGAACTGAGACCAATTGTGTACAGCACTGTATATATAATGATATATGTTTGTGTGTGTGTGTATCTATATCCTAATGATAGAACTGTCACTGTTAGTCTTCTTTTCTTTTATTCTCTCTTCCTGCACTCATTACATCTTTCTATCTTCCCTTTAATCTTCATTTAATTTGAGTTTTGTTCCTATTTTTTAATTGGCAATCTGAACTCTTAGTACTTAACTAACAAGGCAGAAACGTCGTCTTCCTGTTTTATGCAAATGCTTCTGAGCTAGGAGCTCTTCTCAGAATGCTGCTGATGTGCAGCAAGGTCACACTGACTTTATCTTCTGTGAGGGAAAGGTAGGCTTGACCTTTCATCCCGGAGATCATTCTGTTTGTGATGGAAGGGCTTAGGTTTCCCATAATTCATTTGTTTTGGTAAAAACTAGACATGGTGACATAGGCTTCTTCTTGACTCAGCACTGAGGAAGTGGGGATGGGCTGTCTCTGAGAAACTGGTATCAGGATTCCAGACTGGAGAGGAAATGCCTGAGGGAGGGTGCCGTTTGTGTTTCCAGGGCTTGGCAGCAAGTCTTGATACACGTGAGGCCCGTTCCTGTCACCATCTCTGTAGTCAGGGGACAGAGAGGAAAGGAAGGGAGGAGTGTTGCATGTACTTGGATTTCTCTCCAGGAGTCTTAGGGGTGACTCTCTTCTGAAGGTTTCCGGTGTGCTGACTGAAATCTCCGACAGCCGGTCTGGGCTGTGCACAGCTGCTCCATGACCCTGCTTCTCCGGCTCCTCAGGGGGAGAATCAGGTTGTGGAGGACTGCCACTTTGCAGGAAGGTTTCTACTTCATCTCTGGATTGAATGCCATTCACCTCATGAATCTGGCAGTCCAGGAAACTTTCAGGATTGAAACTCACATTCAAATTCTGTAGAGAAACTCAGAAGCATTAGAGGCACTGGAAAGAGGGGCTATTAGACATTTGGTTCCGAAAAATAAAAGACATCTAAGAAACTTTCTCATGAAAACGTCCTACGCAATGCTAGAAAATGGCCTGCTTGCTCTTCCACTGGCTCCACATCTATCTGAGCAGTGATACTTCAGGTTGGAATTAAACCCTGATTGTGTTCCCACTCCCTGTCCTGCGCATCTCAACTTTATTCTCCAGTGTCTTACGAGGAGCCTCACCTATGCAATACATAAAAGGCCAAAAGTTGAGTTTCAGCTTTCCCTCGTCTTGAACATTCTTAGACAAAGATGTCTTCAGTATGGTGTTTCCACTATAAGCACTTACTTTTTTTGGTTTCTTACATAGTTGTTCCAGAGTTTTCTTATGATCAGGGAGACTGGGCCATACGATAGGCTTAATCCTAAAAGCAGAGAAAATTCATAAGTGAAACAAATGGCAGAGGGAGAAGGTACAGAAACACACTGTTCTCTTTGTTTGAGGGAGATTGTAAGAACAGGTTTCCGGTACTGCCTCTGCTACTATAAGCTAGCATCTTTGGACAGATGTCTTGTTCTTTTGTGGGCAGTATCACCCACTAGATTAAAGGAACAAATAGAACAGAACTAATTGCTATTGGTTTATTGTGACCAAGACACTGTAATTATGGGAGTGAGGTTTGCAGGGAGATAATATTGATGTTGATAAGGAGCTAAAACTTGTAACCTAATCTTTTCTATTCAACGTCTATATTGTCATCTAATCCATTCTCTTTACTGGAAGTAACTGGTTTGCTTTAATTCTAGTAGGAGTAGGGATTATGCTCTAAGCTATTCAAGACATTTATTTTATGGTAATTATTTTTCCATTTAGAACAGCGTTCGTCCTAAGAAAATGTGTTACTATGCTGAGGGCATCTTCCTAGAAGACTGGGTAATTTCATAGCATATGAGTCTATCACAGTAGAATGCAAAAATCTTATGAATTTGTGTGCCGGAAGTCATGACATCAAATATACCCTTCGTTAGAATAAGTAATTCCTCCTCTGTCCTCTGGAGGATGTGGGGAAAATATTTGGAAAACAATTTTAAAAGAATTCTTATTTGGGGGGCAAAGGACTAGAGAGATGATTCAATAAGTAAGCTTCTTGCAATCCAAGCATGAAGACTCAAGTTCAGATACTCAGTGATGATGTATGGCATGGGGGAGACAGGCAGCCACTCAGGTTTACTGACAAGTTAGTCTGACCAAGTCACTGAGTTCCAGATTTAGTGCAAAACCCTGCCTCAAAAAACAAAGTGGAAAATGATTGATTAAAAAAAAATCAGTGTTGAGTGTTGGCTGCCTGTGGGCCAGCACACACATAAACACATAAACAGACAGACAGACACACACACACACACATGTGCGCGTGTGCACACACACACACACACACACACACACACACAGAGAGAGAGAGAGAGAGAGAGAGAGAATATTTGGGGAATAATGTTTGTCTTACACATCTAGTTTATATATTTTTGCTTCTTCTGAAATCAACTACATAAAATTGACTGGGATCTAAGAATGGGATGGAATATATTTGACATTGTAATTCTTGAAATGTCACATCTCCCTTTAAAATTTTCTAGATAAATAAGTGGGACCTGAGTTCTCCTTTCTCTGGCTTCACACAATCTCCCTCTTGATTATCAATGAAAATCACCTTTTTTTCCATAGCACACAGGCTAAGATGACCAACAAAACCACAGAGAAAAAACTCAGAATGCTGATACTTGGCAAAACAGGATCCCATCGCCCTGGAATACAAGGAGAGATCATGATTGGCATTCAGTAAGCAAATAATGTTGGGATATGGCAGATGCTTAGGATGGTTTGAATTTACTTAGTTACACAGTCTTATCGTTTCTTGGAAATAGTTCTTTGATAGATAGGAAGAGTGGCTCTGATCTGGGTGACCATGGCAAGAGCATCAGTCACTTGAAATGTAAAGATGACATTTCATGATGGCCTATAAACCTGTATCCAACTGCCAATACCCAAAAGATAAAATTTAAGTAAGAGTTGAAAAGATTAACATTTACCCTGAAGCTACAGCAAGTTCCAAAATGGTAGTGTGAAGCTGACGTAGCAGGAATAAACTCCATCCCCCTCAAAGGAGTTCTGTGTGAGGTGCTTTGGGCACTTTCCTGAGACATGTTCTCTGGTTTCTCTGGCAACTGGTATTTCCCATACCCCATATCACCTTCAGTAAACTGGGAAAGGATTTTAGTAGATGGGCATTCTGGCCTGGTCACTTGTTCTTAGCAAAGATATTATTTAGGAGGGGTCACAGAAAGATCAGACATGATCCCTTACAAAGACAGAAATGCTGGTGAGTGAGGAGTTCTTACAGATTTCATTAGTAGATTCAGGAGATTCTGAGACAATGGCATCAAAGCAACTTTTGTCCATTATCAGGTACAATGGACCCAGCTCCCATTGCTCTTATTCCAGACTAGTGGCAAAGAAGGCAGACAGAACATCCTCCAAAGAAAGTGGAAGAGGGCCCCCCATGTCCTGACCTGTGGGTGTTTACATCAATCTCCTGCTCACTCCCTGCTATACTTCGGTATATGAAGTCTTGTGGAGGGGACAGATATTCTACAGCCGATGCTTACCTGGACTCCCAGGCTCTGGAGTTTTGAAGGTAGAACTTGGACTCCACTCACTCCAGAAGCCTTTGAAGTATCTGGTATTGGGGATGGATCGGACTTTGATTTCATACACGGTTTTAGGTCGTAGCTTTCGCTCTAGGATTGTTGTTCTTGTATTCAATAAATTGACATGCTGGGGTGAAAAACAACTTACATTGCTGGATGTCAAAAGACACGTTGCCTAGATCTCTTGACTTACTTTAAGACAAACTCTTTCAGTCCTGTTGCTGCTCTCTTGAAGTTCTTTCATATTTCTTAAGTGAAGGAGTTCAACTATGCAAAAGATTTGGCAGTAGAATGAGGGGCAGACTCAAAATGATACCAAGAGAGGTCAAACACTGGCTGGTTGGGTCATTAGCTGAATTATCATCTCCTACTTTGGAGTGTATGACCACCTCTAGGCTCACAGCTACCTCTCCCATTCCAGTATCTTCTCTTTCCTTTCAAGGCTAAACAATGGGTAGTGAACAGTAACCATTTGTATCAACAGACCATCTATTAGCAGTTATATGGTAACTAAACACTAATTTTGATTCAACTTACAATTGCATTTATGTTTATTGATACAAATAAACCTACAGGAGAGGGTAGACATTTAATTTCCTTTTTAAAAAAAACAGAAAATCAGCTGATTGTCTTGGAACAATTTATTCATAATCCTTCTTCCTTCTACTAATGTTGCTTTTCCACTAGTGGTATCTTCAGAGGATTAATGAGAGAAGGTAGGACGAAGATCACCCAGTTTAAGTATGTGTGTGGAGTAGGTAGAGAGAGGCAGCAGATAGCCAGGATAGGAATGCACACTTGTAAGTGGCATTGCCTCAGTGCACTGAGAGTAATGACGATGACCAGGGTAAAGGGGCATCAGGCATAAGCAAGCATTCTTTATTCTTAAGAAAGGGAAGCCATCTCTTGAAAAAAAAAATCTATGTGACATAGGGAGGACAGTGGTTAAGCTGGTAGGGTTAAGTGAAACCCAACTACTCAACATCCATCTCTCCCAGCTCATCTCCTAAATGGATGGTAAGAGAAACAAGATCATTTTAACCTCAACAGACTATGAAGAAGCCGACTAAACATCCAGAAAATGAAGAGCGAATAACAAACTGTTCCTTCTGCTGCAGAAACTTTAGACATTAAAATAAAAACAAGAGACAGACAAAACTTCTGCCCCTTCTCTGTTTGCCCTCCTGCTGTCCCCAAAAATCCCAGTGTGTGGGGGGAAGCATTGTTGCTTCTTGGTTACACTACAGAGAGTCACATTTTTTCCTGATTATCCCATGGACTGTAGACTTTATATAATGAGGATCAGGTTTGTCTGAGCTTGTGTTATTATCTAAATTCTAACCATAAAGATACAATTGAGCTAGTTAGATAATGATAAGCCAAGAAAAATGCAGGAGTTATGGGGTCTTAAATGAGTATGATCCCAGGAGCCTCTCTGAGTAAAGAATAAGTTCTGAAGACAAAACATGATGATGTTTATTTTATAAACGTGATCTACATTACCGTCCAGTTATTTTCACCCTTTTCTGGGCGGTAGGCCATGTCATGCATTAATTGTTTTACATACTTCTTGTTTGAGTGAGATGTATTAAAGGTCACCAAAAAGTCACTTGCTTCTTTTCGATAAACTACTTCTAGGTCAAAAGGGGCTTCAGGTTTAACTGGAAAGAAAAAGAAATGAAAGCTGTGAGTTGAAAATGTCGTAAGTGTATTTAAACATTTGCTTATATTTTTTCATATTAAAATGTATTTACACAATTTCTCTTTATCCTGTCCTCCCTCTAAAGTCTTTCATGTGCCCTCCTTGCTTTAGTTCAAGGAGGTTTAGTTTAATTCATGACCTCTTTTTTTTATTAATAGTTGATAAATGCACTTTTAGAAGTCTTTCTGCTCTAAAGCCCATCGCTAGAGCTTTCTGTGTTAGGAGCTGATAGTTCACAAAGCCAATCTCTTTTTCCTTGATTCATACCCAGACAGCCTTGCCAGCCTTCCTGTGGCTGGTGTGGTCTTCTGAGTGTTGTGAATACTTGGAACTGTACCAGTTCTAGTCTTGGCAACCAAATTCTCCCTTGTGTAATTCCCATCTTGGTCCATTTTTATATACCATGTCTTTTGGTAAAGATGATTATGTCACAGTGTAGGTAGCAATGGTATGTGTGAGAAAATAACTTAGCGTGGCAGACCACATGTTCATGAATTGTTTGTTTTGGAGGGTTTGTATAATTTTATACACACCACACATGCACACACACACACACACACACACACACACACACACACACACACACACACATCATAATACTAGATGCTACTAATGAGCTCCAAATTAAAAGAATTACAAGGTTACATCTGAGACCTCTGGACCTCATCTCAGATGCCCCTGGCTTTGGCTAACAAATTCTAGAATGACCTCCAGACTTTCTCCTTGGTCGATTTTAGTCAAATTAGCCTATTTTTCCATAATCCTCTGCCTGTTGTTTGCCTGCCTCCTAGAGTTGTTGCTCAGAAACAATATGCCGTATAAGATACATGCCTCAAAGTAGAAAGCTCTAAGCAGCAAAGACCTAGAGTAAAATATTGATTTTCTAGTAAAACATCTAGATCATGTTGTATAGTCTCCTTTGACCTGAAACAATTTTATCTTATTTTATCAATATACCTAAAACAAAGTAAGAAGGCAGGAAGCTGCATCTCCAGCCTTAGAGGCTAGGAGGATGTCTTACTTGAGGTTTCTGTTGCTGTGAAGAGACACCATGACCACAGCAACTCTCATAAAAGAAAACATTTCATTGAGTGGGCAGCTTACAGTTTAGGGGTTTAGTCTGTTGCTAACATGGTGAGGAGCACTGTGGCATGCAGGCCAACATGGTTCGGGCTATAACTTGATCAGAAGGCATCAGGAAAAGGTCTGTCTCACTGGGAGTAGCTTGAACGTAAGAGACCTCAGAGCCTACCCCTACAGTGACTCACTTCCTCCAACAAGACCACACCTTCTCCGACAAAGTCACACCTTATAATAGTGCCACTCCCTTTGGGGTCCATTTTCTTTTAAATCACTGCAGGAGACTTGATGAAAGGGAAGAGAGGGAGAAAGTTGTAGGTGGCCAGGGTTCTGGTTCTAAGATTCAATCAGGAGCATTTACTTTAAATTTGTGGAAATGATAATTCAGTGACTGAGATGCCTCCCGAGAATCCAGGAGAAAATAATCCTGTGAAAAATACCCTATCACTTTTCATCCTCCTTGCTCGGGAGTGGAAGTACTTTCTAGTGCCATGGCAGAGACCCACACCGTCTTTCCCACAGACTTGCCCTACCAGCAGTGTAAAAACTCTGGCTCCCCTCACTGATGCTCACATAAAACGTTAGTCTTGTGGTCTGCTGTTGGGAGGTGCCATGTGGTCCTTGATGAGTACTAGGCATTTGAGAACTGGGGCCATGGATGGGCAGGTATCCCTAGATCCTGTGGGTGTGGTCTAAGTGCTCCAACTCACTGCAGAGGCTTGTGTGCTTAGATTGACACATGCGAGGATGACAATAGATTTTCAATCAATGTTGTAGCACTTTCTCAGAGGGTCAAGAATTGTTACCTGTTCTGTTCATTCTCCAAGAGACATACCTTTGAAGTATAAATGATGAAACTTTAAATAGGACGCCTTTGTGCACTGATCTATAGGAACCTCACCTCTAAATGAATAAAGACCAGCTCTTACCCATGCTCAAAAGTCAAAGATGCTGCCCTTGCCTCATCTGCCCTTCATGCTGCCCTAGCTCTTGGTATTGCGTGGTCAATCCTGTAAAGCCAGCCATTTGTCCACTATTACCTTCCTCTGACATCTGCTCTTTTGCTAAGATAATTGTTCAGGCAGGGGACTTCTACTTTTATTCTTCATCATCATAGTTAAACAAAGCTGAGGTAACTTTCTTACTTTATCTCCTATCTAACAAAAACTGCTCTGTTGTCTTTACTTTTAGAGTAGTGAAAGAGGTTTTGAGACTAGGGGAAAATAGTACATAGCCTTTAAAACCAGCAAAACTTGTATTTATATGATCATTCTGGACATTTTCCCATACATAGTCACTTGTGAATCTCCAGATACAGAAAAAATAAAAATACTAACATGTCACTAACTCAAATTATAGTTTCTTTTACTATTTATATTTAATAAAATATTATGTAGTCTCAGTCAAATCAATTTGTATATGTTTCACTCCTCACTTAATCTCTTTGAAAATTTTATTATGTTATAGTTCATCATGGCTGGGCTATGGCCCTTTTTAAGTTAAATGTCAATCCAATGGCATTTGGAAACATGACTAAAATTTAAGTCAGTAGATTTTGAATGACAGAGATTAGCTTTCATAGAGTAGGCATTGTTAAATTTGTGAAAGGCCTTAAAGATAAAAGGTAGAAATTCTCTTTTTTTTTTCCATACATTGTTTTGTTTTATTTTTTCCATTCAAGAACATAATTAAAGATAAAAAAAAAATTTTTTTCCTTTCTTCCCCTTCTCCCGGTCCAGAAATTCTCTTTAGAAACAAGTCTGATTCAAGAATGTAATGTTTCTTGCCATGAGAATTTGGATTCAAGTCGGCAACATCCACACTTAACCTGAATTTATACCCTCCGGCTTATCATTTAGATTTTGAATTTATCACTGCTTCGATCACAGTACCCAGTTTAAAAAATTAATCTGCCTTTCATCTCTCTCTCTCTCTTTGTCTCTCTATCTCTCTCCCATCTCTCTCTACTTATCTGTCTTCTATAATCTATCTGTCCGGCTGTCTGTCTGTCTGTCTATCTATCTGTATCTATCTGTCTGTCTGTCTGTCTGTCTATCTATGCATCCATTTATTTCCCACCCATAAGTTCTCTTCCACCTGTGTAACTTTGAAAAATATGGAAAAAGTATATTTATTTTTTGAATGATTTGTTAATTTAGTTACGCAAATTTAGACTATTATGTGAAAATTCAAAACAGAAAAGATGTGTGGGAAGATGATGGATGACTCTGCTTCAGTTACACTCCGCATACTGATGTGTGATTCCACCAATCTGTACTTGTCATGTCAAGCACCCTCTTTCACAGCCGAGTTTCAATATTCTCAGCATATTTCTCACAGTAGGACGTCATGATTCATGGGTCAAATTTTTCATTTATTAAAAAGAAGTTAGAAAAGTTGCTGTTGACTATTACAAAGTGTTTTCATGATTTGCCTATTTTTAACATACTGAAAATTAAGACGTGTCTGCAGCTATCCAAACCATGGCAACGATACTTTAATACACAGCTTCTTACCTATCATGGCTATGTCCATGTTTTTGCAAATTAAATTCTTTTTTCCAAGCTTCACACATATATTGCTCCTACCAATCAGTAGGAATCCTTTTGTCTTTATAAAATATATCTCTTGCAGCTTATTAAGAGTTAGGCAATCCATCTGTAAAAGAGCCCCACTGTAGAAACAAAAAGCCAGAAGTCTTTATTCAGGAAGGAGTATCTGTTATACAATAAAATAACGTATTATACACATTTAGTTGTGTGAATTCATCTTTAGCGTCTACAAATACATAAGTAGGTGAGCTAATACTGCAGAGAAAATGGAATGAATTAAAATAGCATAGTTTCCTACTCCATTACTTTTATTATATGCAAATTATCTGAAATAGTAAAAGCTTGCTTGTGGAAATTGGGAGTAAAAAGTCCATGTAGTTTTAGGACTGATCATTGAGAATCAAATACCTTGTTTAAACAATTAAGTAATTGGTGGCTTTGGGAATAAATAAAATAAAATCAGTGCTAGAGGAAATAATAGTGCTATTCGTTCATATAGGATTACAGGAAATGCTAAACTGGTTGAAAAGTTTATATACATAAAACTGCATATATTTAATAAGTAAACTAAGGGGTTTTCACAGCGACTTTGTGTTTTGTTTTGTTGTAGAAGACAGAAACTCTTTTATATAGCCTTGACTAGCATAACAATCATTATGGAGATCATGCTGACCTCGAACTCACAGAGATCTTGCCTGCCTCTCCCTCCGTAGTGCTGAAGGCATTTACCACCATGCCCAGTGTCATAGGGACTTTGGCTAATGAAACTCAACAACATATGTCAAAAAATAAAAGCAAATTTGGGTGTAGTGGTTCAACATTTAGGAGATTGAAGTAGTGGGAGGGTTGCTTGGATTTGAGTCCAGCCTCATCAACGGTAACTTCCATGGCACCATGGGTACATAAATTATAAGTTACCAGTATGTGAAATGTCAGAGGAGACACCATTATATATTATTGAGATATCAAAACTATAGGTAATCTAACATTTGTGAGGGTTAATATAATAATTTTGTTGATGTGAAAGCATTGTTAAAATTACAAGTTAGTGAAGCTGATCCACATACAAACTGAGTATCTCAATAGAAATCATATTCATATTAACTCTTACTTTACAAATAAAACTATATACCTAATGGTTATAGGCTGCTGAAATCTATCAAATGTCTAAGAAAGAGATTGTGCCTATACCCAAACGATGCACACTCATACGACAAGGACGTTTGATCAACTATGTTCATAGCAGCATTATTTGCAATAGCCAGAACCTGGAAATAACTTAAATGACTCTCAATCAAAGAACGGATAAGGAAAATGTGGTACATTTACACAGTGGAGTACTACTCAGTGATAAAAAAAAATGACATCTTGAAATTTCCAGGCAAATGGATGGAACTAGATAGAAACATCATGAGTGAGGTAGCCCAAATACAGAAAGACAAACACGGTACATACTCACTAATAAGTGGATATTAGAAATAAAGCAAAGGATAACCAGCCTACAGTCCACAACCTCAGAGAAACTAGGTAACAAGGAAAACCCAAAGAGAGACATGCATAGATATCCCTGAGAAGGGAAATTATACAAGATCTCCTTAGTAAACTGGCACCATGGGAGGAGGATGGTGGAGGAGTGGGGAGGAGAGAAGGAGAGCGGGAAGGAAAACATGACATATAGGGAAGGTCGAGATGGGTGAAGGGCAGAGAGGGAGAACAAGGAAAGAGATACTTTGAAAGAGGGAGCCATTATGATGCTGGTGAGAAACCAGGCACTAGGGAAATTCTCAGGAATCCACAAGGATGACCCTAGCTAGGAGTCTAAGGAATAGTGGAGAGTGTACCTTAACTGCCCTTCCCCTGTAATCAGATTGATGACTACCTTAATTGTCATCATAGAACCTTCATCCAGTAACTGATGGAAGCAGATGCAGAGATCTACAGCTAAGCACTGAGCTGATCTCCTAGAATCCAGTCATAGAGAGAGAGAAGCAAAATGTTATGTGCAAAGGGACCAAGACCATGATGGGGAAACCCACAGAAACAGCTGACCTGAGCATGTGAGAGCTCACTGACTCTGGACTGACAGCTGGGGAACCTGAATTAGGCCCTCTGCATGTGGGTGACAGTTGTGCTGCTTGGGCAGTTTGTGAGGTCACTGGCAATGGAACCAGTATTTATTCCTAGTGCATGAACTGGCTCTGTCGAGCCCATTTCCTATGGAGAAAAAATTTGGTCAGCCTAGATACAGGGGAGAGGGCCTTGGTCCTGCCTCAAGTGATCTGACAGACTCTGGGAAGCCTCACCCTCTCTGAGGAGTGAATGGGGGTGGGGTGGGGAGGAGTTGGAAGAAGCAAGAGGATAGGAGGGAAGGGGAACTGGGATTGGTATGTAAAATTCTAAAATATTAAAAATAAATAAATAAAAACAAAAGCGATAATGCCAATATTACAGAAGTTCTTCCCCCAAATAGAGATGATAAACATAATTCTTTGAAGCAAGCTTAAACTTGGCCCCCCAACCTAGCAAAATAGGAAAGAAAACCATCCCTAAAATGTGTGTGGAGGTCTGGGGATGTGGCTCTCTTGGTAGAGTGTTTGCCTAGTTTGCTCAAAGTCCTGTATAAATCCAGTGTATGGAAATATACCTGTAATACCAACTCTCAAAACAAGGAAGAAGAAATACTAGAAATTCTAGACCATCCACATCTATTTAGTGGGATTAGGCCAGCATGGAATATATAAGACAGGTCCTTAAAAATGTATATGCAAAGTTCTTCAAAATCATAATACTATTATACCACAACAGGTTCAGTAGGTTCAGCATTCAATGATCAATGGGCATAATTCATCACATTAACAGAATAAAACTCTAAAAAGTTATGCATCTTTAATGGAAACAAAGTTTTTTATAGAATCACACATTTATTCATGATTAAAACCATCCCAACCAACAAGAAGTAAAATAAAGACACTTGTTTAAATCAATAAAATGCTATTACAGAAAGTTAACATAAAAGACAATGGTAAAAGATGAGGATGAGGGAGACAGTTCTCCTTGCATACGCCCACACAGAGGTACATGGGATGTTCTCCTCAGTTCACAAGAGAAGGAAAGCAAATAAAACTGTGTGCAGATTTGAAAAGAAGAAACCACATTTATTTTGCAGAGAAACACTATCTGTTCACATGGACATTTTAAAAGATTCCTGACATGATTATAGGAAATAGTTTAATTCATCAAGGCCATCAGAAAATGCATAGTTGTATTTTTATGGGTAACATCAAAAAACTAGAAAATGAAGTTTAAAAATGATGGTTCCTTTGTGATAATGGCAGGAGGATAAAAGACAGAAATAAAATTTATAAAAAGATATTCAATGCCTTTATACTGGAAATTACAAAGCATATAAGGGAGATATTTGAATAAATCTAAATAAAAGGGAGCTATGTTCATGCGCAAGCAAATTAACTACTGATGCATTAGATTTTCTGCAAACAGATTTATATAGTGTTAATCAAAACCTTAGCAACACTTTAAAATTATAGACTGACGAAACAACACTGAAAAAAGTATATGACTCTTATGTGTAGGACTCAGTATACCTTATTAGAATTAGGATCCCTAACCTTATGCAATTTTACACATGTTTTAAATCTAAATCTACTGTTTGAAATATAAACATAAAAATGTGAGACATGATCTTTTCAATTTTGAGAGTAACCATGTTTTGAACACATAAAAAAAGAAAAAGAAAGAGCACACTCATGTCATTCATCAAAGAAATCACCAAACCTTCTTAGTTTCCAGGACTTATACCCCTTTGCACACACACACACACACACACACACACACACAAACACACACACACACAGGGAGAGAGACAGAGAGAGAGAGAGAGAGAGAGAGAGAGAGAGAGAGAGAGAGAGAGAGAGAGAGAGAGAAACAAAGAAGTACAGAGAGAGAAAATGCACACACACAATCTGTTTCTCTCTCACACACACAGACACAGACACACATAGAGACACACACTGAGACAGAGACAGATACACTCAGTCTCTTTCACACACACATACACACAGAGACACACAAACACACTCTCACACTTACACACTCACATGTATCTGGTTTGTGTAATCAACTTCTACATTCTGCCAAGATCTCCACTTCCAACTGAGCCCAGGTTTCACTCTCTTTAGAATGACTAAGCTGACCCTAGAGAGCAAGGAGCCTGACTGAGAAACAATCTCATGAGGACACTTCTCAAAAAGAGGGAAATTAAACTTGAGGCATGTGAAAGGAGAAGGAGCTAGTAATCTTTCTTTTATTCTGCGTAATTTATTTTTATGGTGAGAATATATAACTCCAGAATTTGTTTTCCTCATTACTCGCTTGCTTTCTTTTTTGTTGACAGTGCAGTGTGTGTGTGTGTGTGTGTGTGTGTGTGTGTGTGTGTGTGTGTGTGTGTGTGT